>WNWK01019066.1:0-38594 GCA_009830355.1 Cherax destructor | reverse complement strand
CATACATCCATTCAATGCTAAAGGTAATTGACTTGTGGTCGCTTGAGCCGAGTTCCTCTGTAATTTCTAAATTATTAACAAGGGTTTCCTTGCTTGCCAGAACCAAGTCAAGTAGGTTATTTCCCTTGTAGGTTCTGTTACAAACTGCTTCAAAAGCAATCCTGAACTACTTCTAAAAATTCGTTAGATTCTAAACTCCTGTCATGAAATTCCAATTAATCTGACTAAAGTCCCTAAATTACTACGTTATCGTGTCTTGTGGCCTTAACAATTTCCTCCCAAAGTAGTCTCCCTTGTTCCTATCTAAGTTTGGAGGACGGTAAATCACGCCTAAAATCAATTTTTCACACCCTCTGAAAATTCTATCCAGACAGACTCTGTATGTGTTAATTCAGACTTTATACCCGTTTTTATGCAACAATTTAAATGATCACGGACATAGAGTGCCACCCCACCCCTTTCCCGATACTTCTGTCTACTTGGAACAATTTAAAACCCTGAATGTGACATTCGGCAGGCAAGTCCCGATTTTTCATATTAAACCATGTCTCAGTTATTGCAAAAACATCAATATTACCCGTACTTGCAACTAATTTCAACTCGTCCATCTTATTCCTAGCACTACGACTATTGGTGTAATATATATTTAGAGACCCTCCTTTCTCTTTACCCTTCCTGCTCATCTCTGTTTTTCCACTATACCTATTACTGTCCTTGTCATCTAGTGTCACTAGCTTTCCACTATCCACCTTATTCTGCCTATTACTAGTTCTCCTACAACTTATAATATTACTACACTGGGACTTCTCTGTTTTCCCCCCAAAACCCATACCACTAACTATTTCTAGTTTAAAGCCCTAACAGCTCCCTCCACTGCAGTTGCCAGTGCCCCCACCCCAGACCTGGATAAGTGAACCCCATCCCTGTCATACATGTCATTTCTGCCATAGAAGAGGTCCCATTTGTCAATGAATGTTACTGAATTTTCCTTACAGTATTTGTCCAGCCAGCAATTGACACCAATTGCCCTGGACAGCCATTCATTTCCAACTCCTCTCCTTGGCAAAATACCACATATGACAGGGTTCCCACCCTTCTTCCTAATTATGTCTATTGCTGACCTAAACCTGCTAGTTTAGTTTGTGTTAGAAACAGTGATAAGTGCTGGTTCAAGGCACTTGCGTCAGCGGAAATTAGGTTCTTTGATCACTAATCGGGCGTCCCTGAATTTCATGAGATGATTGGTAGAATTTCGGTGTTGTACGCAGGCGTTGTTCACGTTATCGTTGTTACATGCATTAATGTGTTCATTGAGGCGTGTTTCGAGATTTCTTGCTGTTTCTCCTACATAAATCCTGTCGCAGCCTCCACAGTAACCCATAACGTCTCATACAGTAGAACTAGTAACCCATGACGTCTTATGCAGTAGAATTAGTAACCCATGACGTCTCATGCAATAGAACTAATAACCCATGACGTCTCATGCAGTAGAACTACATAGTAACCCATGACGTCTCATACAGTGACACTAGTAACCCATGACGTCTCATACAGTGACACTAGTAACCCATGACGTCTCATACATAAACGCCAACATACAAAGTAAGACACAGGAATTTTTGTGTGGATGTGTGAACGTGTCCGTTGTTTCTGAGAAGGTGATCTTCACCTGGCAGGCGTCGTCTCGGCGCACCGAGATAATCCCATCGTAGACGAGCCAAGTCTGACAAACATGACAAACACGTCGCAAAACTCATGAGTGTGACTTTGTAAATGGTCCAAGTCGGGCCGAAACGTCGTCGTAAGCTCCTCTCTTTTATATGTGCGGGTTGTGTGTGTATTGTTCCAGTCACGTATTGTGCCTTTTTTGTTATTCATGAGTTTAACCAGAGAAAAATATGTTATAAAGAAAACGGTGTTTGAGTGGCGCAGGAATTAGTTTAAAAGAGTGTGTGTGTTTTAGCTCGGTACTGGTGATTTAATACAGTCATATTCTAACCGGAGTTACATACTGGGAGTATTTGGTGTATCCGGCTGCCGTATTATGCAGGAGAATTACACGGTGGCAACACACACGGTCTGCAAGTTCGTGCTGGACCCATAATACATTTATTTTATCGTGTTATACTCCATTACGCAGGATGGCTTTTATAAATAATGCTGTTAAATTAGTTAAGTTGTGGTGGGACGCTTTAGTGAAGCAGTGAGGAGACGGTGAAACATTCCACCACACACGCAGTAGCTATACCTGGAGTATACCTGGAGAGAGTTTCGGGGGTCAACGCCCCCGGGGCCCGGTCTGTGACCAGGTAGTAATTAATGTATTGATCTAGAAGAGTTAGTTACAGTAGCAGCGGCTGTGCCAAGAGAAGCTTGGAATACTTAAGAGGCACCTAAGTTCCCCCGTCTGCTAATGACATGTTCATTTTCCACTATAATCTACCTTGTCCATAATTACTATCACATTTGCTTTGTTTCGTAAGGTGAAGTCCAGGATCTTTCCTTAATTCATGGTATAACTTAACAAACATTTGAGGACAATTGTGTTGCTGAGGTCTGAACAATTGTGTTGCTGAGGTCTGAACAATTGTGTTGCTGAGGTCTGATCTCCGGAACACAACTGTCCTGAAAGATTTGTTAAGTTATACCATGAATTAAGGAAAGATCCTGAACTTCACCTTACGAAACAAAGCAAATGTGATAGTAATTATGGACAAGGTAGATTATAGTGGAAAATGAACATGTTAGAAAACGGGGGAACTTACGTGTCTCTTAAAGTCCCTCAAGAATATTTGTGTCTGTGCAGCCGATAAATCTGCAGTAACTGCATGACGCTGTTATCATGGACCAGGATTTCTAAGGAATGTTTCGAGGACTATTGAATGCATGACACGAAGCAAACACTGTTCTGGGGGCAAAGGTGGGCCCTTCCCACTACTAGAAAGGTGTACCCAATAAAGTAACCTCTGCATCTACTTATAGTTCGTTAAATTTTAGAATTGTAAACTCTTCCCAATATTTTCCACTGACCTTCCGTGATCCTCTTGAAATCTTCTCTTGCCTCCCAGGGGACCGGGAGCTTCCTTCCCACGGTGAGAGAGCCACTGCACTATAATAATAATAATAATTATTATTATTATTATTATTACGATTTCTACAAGCACATGATGCAACTTATACAGACCATAGCTGACATCACACTATATAGAAAGCCCCTGATTATGCATAGCATTTCCCGCAACTTAGGCTAATTTTGTCCCCAGGATGCGACCCACACCAGTCGGGTAACACCCAGGTGCGTAGTTACTGCTAGATGAACAGGGACAGTAGGTGTCTTAAGGAAACACGACCAATGCTTCCACCCGTACCGGGAATCTAACCACGGACCTCAGTGTGTGAGATGAGAGAGCTACCAACTCAGCTACGGAATACCTAGACGAAGTTGGGGTAAAGGTACTGTTTCTAGGAAGAACACAGATTGCCAAACCCTCTCACGCCTCTGACTGGCTCACACCGTAACAGATTTGTGTGGGTGACATACCTGGAGAGGGTTTCGGGGTCAATGCCACAGCGGCCCGGTCTGAGACCAGGCCTCGTGGTGGATCAGGGTCTGAACAACCAGGCTGTTACTGCTGGACACGCGCAAACTGACGTACGAACCACAGCCCGGTTGGTCAGGTACTGACTTTAGGTGCCTGTCCAGTGCCTTCTTGAAGACACCCAAAGGTCTATTGGTAATCCCCTTATGTATGCTGGGAGGCAGTTGAACAGTCTTGGGCCCTTGACACTGTGTTGTCTCTGTGTAATCGTGGTGCCCCTGCTTTTCATTGTGGGAACATTGCATCTCCTGCCGAGTCCCCAAACTCTTTACATAATTGTAAATAGAATGTACAATACATACGTTCTGATGGTGAGAATATATGTTAAGGCAAACTATTCTACAGAGTATACTATATTCCTTATTGTTGATTGATCATTATGCTTAAAGCTGGTTGAAAGCTCTCCCATGTATCGCAGGTTCTTTAAAAGTATTTATGTTCGTGATAATTGACTAGAGGTTCAACTTAAAATTATATTGTGTCACCTAATGCTGGGCGTATCTAACAGCAATTTCATTCCAGCCAAGTTAAAAATTGTGCATTTAGCTTGGAATGCTCAGTGCCATAAATGAATATTTAAGTCTTCTCTAGACGGAGCATTTTTAATCAAAACACAAAACTATGCTGAACTTTGCACACAATACTGCGGCGCTCTATATACCTAGACAACAAGGAAGAGTTAATCACCCCGAAAATTATCATTAAATCTGTGTAAACTGACCTGCGAGTTTTAAGGTTCATTTGCCATGAGTTTAAACCCCACCTGTTCCCTGCTATTACGATTTCGCGAGTCTAATACTCACTGTCTTAATGTTGCAATGATCAAGTGTTTACGATCGACGGCCTGGATAATATCACGTTCCTAACCCGTTGAATGTAGTCTAGTGAGCGTTTGTGCAGACACAACATACTGCCGGCCATTTAAAGGTTCCACGACTATTGGCCGTCAGTAAAGGCAGCAGGGTCGAGAAAAGACAGGTTCATTATTCTTCTGCATGTTAGGGGAAGCGATGCATTATATACACAATGTTACGAGTCTGCAAACGTGCAAGTTTTGCAAGAACCTTGAGCTGTGAGTTTAAAGAAAACAGAGCTTGTTACCTGGACGCCTCCAGTAAGATACCTGCTGCTACCTGGAGGGTATTCAGGGGGTCAACGCCCCCCGCAGCCCTGTCCATGACCAGGCCTTTCGGTAGATCAGGGACTGATCAACCAGGCCTCGCGGTGGATCAGGGGCTGATCAACCAGGCCTCGCATTGGATCAGGGCCTGATCAACCAGGCCTCGCGGTAGATCAGGGACTGATCAACTAGGGCTCGCAGTGGATCAGGCCTGATCAACCAGGCCTCCAGTGGATCAGGCCTGATCACCAGACCTCGCAGTGGATCAGGGACTGATAAAGCCAGGCCCTCGCAGTGGATCAGGCCTGATCAACCAGGCCTCGCAGTGGATCAGGCTGATCAACCAGGCCTCGCAGTGGATCAACCGATCAACCAGGCCTCGCAGTGATCAGGCCTGATCAACCAGGCCTCGCAGTGGATCGGGGCTGATCACCAGGCCTCGCAGTGGATCAGGCCTGATCAACCAGCACTCGCAGTGATCAGGCTGATCAACCAGCCGCAGTGAGATCAAGGCCTGATCAACGGACGCCTCGCAGTGGATCAAGGCGATCACAGGCTCGCAGTGGATCAGGCTGATCAACGGCTCAGTGGTCAGGCCTGATCAACCGGCCTCGCAGTGGATCAGGCCTGATCAACCAGGCCTCGCATGATCAGGGCTGATCAACCAGGCCTGCAGTGGATCAGGCCGATCAACAGGCCTGCAGTGGATCAGGCCTGATCAACCAGGCCCGCAGTGATCAAGGCCTGATAACCAGGCCTCCAGTGGATCAAGGCCTGATCAACCAGGCCTCGCAGTGGATCAAGGCCTGATCAGACCAGGCCTCCAGGATCAAGGCCTGATCACCAGGCTCGCAGTGGATCAAGGCCTGATCCGCAGGCCCTCGAGTGATCAGGACTGATCAACCAGGCCTCGCAGTGGATCAGGCTGATCAACCAGGCCTCGCAGTGGATCAGGGCCTGATCAACCAGGCCTCGCAGTGGATCAGGGCCTGATCAACCAGGCCTCGCAGTGGATCAGGCCTGATCAACCAGGCCTCCAGTGGATCAGGCCTGATCAACCAGGCCTCGCAGTGGATCAGGGCCTGATCAACCAGGCCTCGCAGTGGATCAGGGACTGATCAACCAGGCCTCGCAGTGGATCAGGGACTGATCAACCAGGCCTCGCAGTGGATCAGGGACTGATCAACCAGGCCTCGCAGTGGATCAGGGCCTGATCAACCAGGCCTCGCAGTGGATCAGGGCCTGATCAACCAGTCAGTGTCGCCTGATCAACCAGCAGTGGATCAGGCCTGATCAACCAGGCCTCGCAGTGGATCAGGCCTGATCAACCAGGCCTCGCAGTGGATCAGGCCTGATCAACCAGGCCTCGCAGTGGATCAGGCCTGATCAACCAGGCCTCGCAGTGGATCAGGGCCTGATCAACCAGGCCTCGCAGTGGATCAGGGCCTGATCAACCAGGCCTCGCAGTGGATCAAGGCCTGATCAACCAGGCCTCGCAGTGGATCAAGGCCTGATCAACCAGGCCTCGCAGTGGATCAGGGCCTGATCAATCAGGCCTCGCAGTGGATCAAGGCCTGATCAACCAGGCCTCGCAGTGGATCAGGCCTGATCACCAGGCCTCGAGTGATCAGGCTGATCACCAGGCTCGAGTGGATCAGGCCTGATCAACCAGGCCTCGCAGTGGATCAAGGCCTGATCAACCAGGCCCTCAGCACGCAGTGGATCAGGCCTGATCAACCAGGCCTCGCAGTGGATCAGGCCTGATCAACCAGGCCTCGCAGTGGATCAAGGCCTGATCAACCAGGCCTCGCAGTGGATCAGGCCTGATCAACCAGGCCTCGCAGTGGATCAAGGCCTGATCAACCAGGCCTCGCAGTGGATCAAGGCCTGATCAACCAGGCCTCGCAGTGGATCAAGGCCTGATCAACCAGGCCTCGCAGTGGATCAAGGCCTGATCAACCAGGCCTCGCAGTGGATCAGGCCTGATCAACCAGGCCTCGCAGTGGATCAAGGCCTGATCAACCAGGCCTCGCAGTGGATCAAGGCCTGATCAACCAGGTGCAGGATCAGCTGACACCAGGCTGCGGGATCAAGGCCTGATCAACCAGGCCTCGCAGTGGATCAAGGCCTGATCAACCAGGCCTCGCAGTGGATCAAGGCCTGATCAACCAGGCCTGCAGTGGATCAAGGCCTGATCAACCAGGCCTCGCATGGATCAAGGCCTGATCAACCAGGCCTCGCAGTGGATCAAGGCCTGATCAACCAGGCTCGCAGTGATCAAGGCCTGATCAACCAGGCCTCACAGTGGATCAAGGCCTGATCAACCAGGCCTCGCAGTGGATCAAGGCCTGATCAACCAGGCCTCGCAGTGGATCAAGGCCTGATCAACCAGGCCTCGCAGTGGATCAAGGCCTGATCAACCAGGCCTCGCATTGGATCAAGGCCTGATCAACCAGGCCTCGCAGTGGATCAAGGCCTGATCAACCAGGCCTCGCAGTGGATCAAGGCCAGATCAACCAGGCCTCGCAGTGGATCAAGGCCTGATCAACCAGGCCTCGCAGTGGATCAAGGCCTGATCAACCAAGCCTCGCAGTGGATCAAGGCCTGATCAACCAGGCCTCGCAGTGGATCAAGGCCTGATCAACCAGGCCTCGCAGTGGATCAAGGCCTGATCAACCAGGCCTCGCAGTGGATCAAGGCCTGATCAACCAGGCCTCGCAGTGGATCAAGGCCTGATCAACCAGGCCTCGCAGTGGATCAAGGCCTGATCAACCAGGCCTCGCAGTGGATCAAGGCCTGATCAACCAGGCCTCGCAGTGGATCAAGGCCTGATCAACCAGGCCTCGCAGTGGATCAAGGCCTGATCAACCAGGCCTCGCAGTGGATCAAGGCCTGATCAACCAGGCCTCGCAGTGGATCAAGGCCTGATCAACCAGGCCTCGCAGTGGATCAAGGCCTGATCAACCAGGCCTCGCAGTAGATCAAGGCCTGATCAACCAGGCCTCGCAGTGGATCAAGGCCTGATCAACCAGGCCTCGCAGTGGATCAGGGCCTGATCAACCAGGCCTCGCAGTGGATCAAGGCCTGATCAACCAGGCCTCGCAGTGGATCAAGGCCTGATCAACCAGGCCTCGCAGTGGATCAAGGCCTGATCAACCAGGCCTCGCAGTGGATCAAGGACTGATCAACCAGGCCTCGCAGTGGATCAAGGCCTGATCAACCAGGCCTCGCAGTGGATCAAGGCCTGATCAACCAGGCCTCGCAGTGGATCAAGGCCTGATCAACCAGGCCTCGTAGTGGATCAAGGCCTGATCAACCAGGCCTCGCAGTGGATCAAGGCCTGATCAACCAGGCCTCGCAGTGGATCAAGGCCTGATCAACCAGGCCTCGCAGTGGATCAAGGCCTCGCAGTGGATCAAGGCCTGATCAACCAGGCCTCTCAGTGGATCAAGGCCTGATCAACCAGGCCTCGCAGTGGATCAAGGCCTGATCAACCAGGCCTCGCAGTGGATCAAGGCCTGATCAACCAGGCCTCGCAGTGGATCAAGGCCTGATCAACCAGGCCTCGCAGTGGATCAAGGCCTGATCAACCAGGCCTCGCAGTGGATCAAGGCCTGATCAACCAGGCCTCGCAGTGGATCAAGGCCTGATCAACCAGGCCTCGCAGTGGATCAAGGCCTGATCAACCAGGCCTCGCAGTAGATCAAGGCCTGATCAACCAGGCCTCGCAGTGGATCAAGGCCTGATCAACCAGGCCTCGCAGTGGATCAGGGCCTGATCAACCAAGCCTCGCAGTGGATCAAGGCCTGATCAACCAGGCCTCGCAGTGGATCAAGGCCTGATCAAGCCAGGCCTCGCAGTGGATCAAGGCCTGATCAACCAGGCCTCGCAGTGGATCAAGGCCTGATCAACCAGGCCTCGCAGTGGATCAAGGCCTGATCAACCAGGCCTCGCAGTGGATCAAGGCCTGATCAACCAGGCCTCGCAGTGGATCAAGGCCTGATCAACCAGGCCTCGCAGTGGATCAAGGCCTGATCAACCAGGCCTCGCAGTGGATCAAGGCCTGATCAACCAGGCCTCGCAGTGGATCAGAGCCTGATCAACCAGGCCTCGCAGTGGATCAAGGCCTGATCAACCAGGCCTCGCAGTGGATCAAGGCCTGATCAACCAGGCCTCGCAGTGGATCAAGGCCTGATCAACCAGGCCTCACAGTGGATCAAGGCCTGATCAACCAGGCCTCGCAGTGGATCAAGGCCTGATCAACCAGGCCTCGCAGTGGATCAAGGCCTCGCAGTGGATCAAGGCCTGATCAACCAGGCCTCGCAGTGGATCAAGGCCTGATCAACCAGGCCTCGCAGTGGATCAAGGCCTGATCAACCAGGCCTCGCAGTGGATCAAGGCCTGATCAACCAGGCCTCGCAGTGGATCAAGGCCTTATCAACCAGGCCTCGCAGTGGATCAAGGCCTTATCAACCAGGCCTCGCAGTGGATCAAGGCCTTATCAACCAGGCCTCGCAGTGGATGAAGGCCTGATCAACCAGGCTGATAAGACACATGTGCAATAGGTATGTATATTACGATACGTTTCACAATAAAGATACATAACTATTGCGCATGTGTCTTATCAACTTGCCGGTACTATTTACCATTATCATATTTACACTACTTCTCCAGTTCCTTCTTTCTTCCTCTGTCCCATCCGTGTCCTCCCTCTTCTATATATATCGGCTCTCTCTCCTTCGTGTGTTAGCGTGACTTGTAAATGGTACAAGTCGGACCGAGACGGCGTCGTGAGGTTCTCTTCCCTATGTTCGGGTTATTTGTTGACTGTGTACCTGCTACGGTGAGGGTGAGTGCCAGGTGACACCCCTACATGCACCAACTATGTCACAGTAACTATGAAAAAGAATTCAACTGTGCAAAATCTTCATCAACATTGCAAATTTTTAAGACGTTTTCACAGGAAACTTTCTCAAAAGATTACCGTAGGGTTTCCGGAGGTTGTCAAAGGCTTCTTTGGGAATAATGTTCCCTCACAAACAGCTTAGTCTTCCTTTGATCGTCGCGGAGAGAATATGTATCAAGCGCTAAACCCAGCGTAGGGAGGAGAGAGGAGGTCCATTTGTCTTATTTTCTGAGCTTGTAAGTGGAAGGTAAACACTAAACGATTTTATGTAAGTTTATATATATATATATATATATATATATATATATATATATATATATATATATATATATATATATATATATATATATATATATATATATATTGGCTTCTCCTTCCTTCCTCAAGGAAGGTTCCTTGATGAGATTGAGGGGCTCTTGATTTAAATAATTTTTTACCTGTGTTTCAGTTCCTTGAATCGAGTCTGAATGCCTTCCATTCCCCCAGGCGCTGTGAGGCCCTAACAGGTTTAGCGACCCCCAATTAATGTAAAAATAATTATACTGTGTCTGTGTCATTACTGAAATTTACCAGACCATGATGGCAGCAGAGTACTCACTAGAGTTTTACCACTCACTAGCCATGGGTTCAAACCCCAACCCCTTCCTTGCTTTTACTCTAGAGTCTAATAAATAAGACCCTTGTGCAACCCCCTGGAATCTTTATATGGGAAGGTTCCTCCAGCCTTCCATGTTTCCAGTTCTCTGACTGAAATTTTACCTCCTTCCCTGTTGAGTGCATGATGTCCAGTACCTGACGGTGCACCCTTTTCCCTTGGCTCTCTCATATTATTTCTCTTTCTTCTTAATTAAGGGACCCTCTCTTTAAATCATTTGTTCGTGGCTTAAGTCATGTGCAGAGAAACTGGGAAGGATGAGTTTGAGGTAATCAGTCGCTCATCCTGAAGTCAATGTGTTCAGACATCAATCTTCATAATATTGCAGAATATTCTCGGAGACGGAGCTTATATACAGCAGAGAGTTGAGGTGGAACAGTGGTAGGCGGGGTCACCAGTGGAAGAACCCACTAGTGAAAGTAGGTCATGCTTGTAGGTTAGACAACCTTTGAAGAATTCCCTACATCAAGATCCAAAGATGTTGCTGTGTCTAACAGAACTAAATAAATGGTTTTTATCAAGTTGATTGTATAAATTATTTATTCTAGAGTCTAGATATACCGGACACTATCCATCTGTCTTGGATAAACCCGAAAATTGAAGTGAGACGAATTTACCTGCCCAATTACTGGCACTGCCCCGACCTGCACTCAAGCGTGTCTAGTTTGGCACTGAGGGTCGGTTGCAGTAAAGACTACATCAAAAGAGGTCATGGTGCCAGCCCCCCAAAAAAAAATATTTAGGCCAAAAGAAAAGAAGTAATGATTAATGGAAAAATATATTACACGTGTGTGTAAAATTTATGTTCTAATCTCCGAAGTAAGATTATTCAGATATACACAAATACAGTCACATAGATTATCATACATAGCATAAGTGTAGACAACCTTATTACCATTGGGGTCCTAACGAACTAAGGAGTGTTGAGTCACTTTTACGACCTCAGGGATAACGAGTGTTAACCAGAAACATTAGCCAGAGTTCTGGGATGGAGAAGTTTGTCAACTCACCAGTGAGTAGTAAGACACATGTCCATTATTTGGGTATATTTTTGAAACGTTTCGTCTACGAGGTAGGCTTCTTCAGTCAAATGCAGGGTATGGACTGGAGGCAGGAGAAATGACGAGGTAAAGATGATGTAATCAGTCCACCAACCTTGTAGAAACAGAGGTGTCAGTCCCTCAGCTGAGAGATATACACAGAGAGGTTGTCAGTCTCTCAGCTGAGAGATATACACAGAGAGGTGTCAGTCCCTCAGCTGAGAGATATACACAGAGAGGTTGTCAGTCTCTCAGCTGAGAGATATACACAGAGAGGTGTCAGTCCCTCAGCTGAGAGATATACACAGGTGTATATCTCTCAGTGTATATATGGGGAGTTAATTTTGCTTGCCATTTCAGCGATTTGAAGTATTTTTGGTGTCCAGGTGACACCAGCCTTATTGACCCTGGTGTAGCAGATGGTTAGCTAGGTTTCAAGTATAATTTAATATTTTGAATTGTATATCAAGAAAAGAATGTATGTTTGATACACTGTTGTATGTTTGATACACTGTTGTATGTTTGATACACTGTTGTATGTTTGATACACTGTTGTATGTTTGATACACTGTTGTATGTTTGATACACTGTTGTATGTTTGATACACTGTTGTATGTGACGTTAAGAGTTTCTTGACGCAAAGTGTTTAATGATGTACCACCTGAGCTACAAGCACCACCTGAGCTACAAGCACCATCTTGGCTCCAAGCACCACCTGGGTTGTGAATGAATGGTTCAGAGAACCGACGAGTTGGTAAATTAGACACATATGCAACACTTGGGTATCTTTATTGAGGAAACGTTTCGCCACGCAGTGGCTTCATCAGTCCATGGACTGATGAAGCCACTGTGGGCGAAATTTCCTCAAAGTACCCAAGTGTTGCATATGTGTCTAATTTACCACCACCTGGGTTCCAGGCACTCCATGGGTTCCAGGTACCACCTGGGCTACCAGCACCACCTGGGTTCCAGGCACTCCATGGGTTCCAGGTACCACCTGGGCTACCAGCAACACCTCGTCTCCCAGCACCACCTGAATTCCAGGTACCACCTGGGCTACCAGCACCACCTGGGCTACCAGCAACACCTCGTCTCCCAGCACCACCTGGGTTCCAGGCACCACCTGGGTTCCAGGCACCACCTGGGTTCCAGGCACCACCTGGGTTCCAGGCACCACCTGGGTTCCAGGCACCACCTGGGTTCCAGGCACCACCTGGGTTCCAGGCACCACCTGGGTTCCAGGCACCACCTGGGTTCCAGGCACCACCTGGGTTCCAGGCACCACCTGGGTTCCAGGCACCACCTGGGTTCCAGGCACCACCTGGGCTCCCAGCACCACTTGGGCTCCCAGCACCACCTGGGCTCCCAGCACCACCTGGGCTCCCAGCACCACCTGGGCTCCCAGCACCACCTGGGCTCCTAGCACCACCTGAGCTCCCAGCACCACCTGGGCTCCCAGCACCACCTGAGCTACCAGCACCACCTGGGATCCCAGCACCACTTGGGCTCCCAGCACCACCTGGGCTCTCAGCACCACCTGGGCTCCCAGCACCACCTGGGCTCCCAGCACCACCTGAGCTCCCAGCACCACCTGGGCTCCCAGCACCACCTGAGCTACCAGCACCACCTGGGCTCCCAGCACCACTTGGGCTCCCAGCACCACCTGGGCTCCCAGCACCACCTGGGCTCTCAGCACCACCTGGGCTCCCAGCACCACCTGGGCTCCCAGCACCACCTGAGCTCCCAGCACCACCTGGGCTCCCAGCACCACCTGGGCTCCCAGCACCACCTGAGCTCCCAGCACCACCTGGGCTCCCAGCACCACCTGAGCTACCAGCACCACCTGGGCTCCCAGCACCACCTGGGCTCCCAGCACCACCTGGGCTCCCAGCACCACCTGGGCTCCCAGCACCACCTGGGCTCTCAGCACCACCTGGGCTCCCAGCACCACCTGGGCTCCCAGCACCACCTGAGCTCCCAGCACCACCTGGGCTCCCAGCACCACCTGAGCTCCCAGCACCACCTGGGCTCCCAGCACCACCTGGGCTCCCAGCACCACCTGAGCTCCCAGCACCACCTGGGCTCCCAGCACCACCTGAGCTACCAGCACCACCTGGGCTCCCAGCACCACCTGGGCTCCCAGCACCACCTGGGCTCCCAGCACCACCTGGGCTCCCAGCACCACCTGAGCTACCAGCACCACCTGGGCTCCCAGCACCACCTGGGCTCCCAGCACCACTTGGGCTCCCAGCACCACCTGGGCTCCCAGCACCACCTGGGCTCTCAGCACCACCTGGGCTCCCAGCACCACCTGGGCTCCCAGCACCACCTGAGCTCCCAGCACCACCTGGGCTCCCAGCACCACCTGGGCTCCCAGCACCACCTGAGCTCCCAGCACCACCTTGGCTCCCAGCACCACCTGAGCTACCAGCACCACCTGGGCTCCCAGCACCACCTGGGCTCCCAGCACCACCTGGGCTCCCAGCACCACTTGACATCTACCATCAGGATAAAATTATCTTTATATCGCTATAATTATTCATGAATTATCTAAGCAATTTACTTAAGTTAGTGTTGATCTTAGCTGCTCGGAAATGAGCTTAAATTGAGCTTAGATAAAATTTAAATAAGTTGTGAAGTTGAGACATATATATTTTAGGCCTATGTGGGAAAATAATCTGATAAGGAGTTTGAGATAATCAGTCCCTCAGTCTTGAGTCGATGTGTTCAGTCTATCAGTCTTAAATGTATAGCATATGTTGCTTATATAGTGTAGAGAGGTGAGGTGAAGCAGCAGCAGGCGGCGTCACTAGTGGAAAAGTTCCAAGAGGGTATGTAGGTTAGGCAAGAGTTGAAGAACGAGACACGTGTGTAACATTTGTGAGTCTTCAGGTGTGACCTGAAGACTGCCGTGTTCCTCGAGTCTTCAGGTGTGACCTGAAGACTGCAGTGTTCCTCGAGTCTTCAGGTGTGACCTGAAGACTGCAGTGTTCCTCGAGTCTTCAGTTGTGACCTGAAGACTGCAGTGTTCCTCGAGTCTTCAGTTGTGACCTGAAGACTGCAGTGTTCCTCGAGTTTTCAGGTGTGACCTGAAGACTGCCGTGTTCCTCGAGTCTTCAGTTGTGACCTGAAGACTGCAGTGTTCCTCGAGTTTTCAGGTGTGACCTGAAGACTGCCGTGTTCCTCGAGTCTTCAGGTGTGACCTGAAGACTGCCGTGTTCCTCGAGTCTTCAGGTGTGACCTGAAGACTGCAGTGTTCCTCGAGTTTTCAGGTGTGACCTGAAGACTGCCATGTTCCTCGAGTCTTCAGGTGTGACCTGAAGACTGCCGTGTTCCTCGAGTCTTCAGGTGTGACCTGAAGACTGCAGTGTTCCTCGAGTCTTAAGTTGTGACCTGAAGACTGCAGTGTTCCTCGAGTCTTCAGTTGTGACCTGAAGACTGCAGTGTTCCTCGAGTCTTCAGTTGTGACCTGAAGACTGCCGTGTTCCTCGAGTCTTCAGGTGTGACCTGAAGACTGCAGTGTTCCTCGAGTCTTCAGGTGTGACCTGAAGACTGCCGTGTTCCTCGAGTCTTCAGGTGTGACCTGAAGACTGCAGTGTTTCTCGATTTGGAACTCTTATGAGGTGAAAGGTCACAAGTGCAACTAATGTGACATTATATTGTGGCAACTTTTCGCCCTCAAGCACATTAGTTGTGCTTGTGGCCTTTGACCTAATATATTGTCGCTAATTCTACCTACATTAATACACTCTTGTATTAATACGTATTTATGTTTATCTTTGCAGGTGAGTGTTGACAGCTGGTCATGTGTTGACAGCTGGTCATGGGGCAGTTGGCACACCATCACTAAGGTAAGTGGATGTTTTACCCCAGTTGTAATTGACAGAATTTTCCACCGCTGAAGAGAAATCGTTGGGATAGAGCGAGTATAAGAATATTCGCTAAGAGGGGGAAAAGAGGGAATATTGGTCACTGTACGGCAGTGTATTGTATTCCCCCTTTACCGAGTGTATGAATCCCCACCTCCACAGAGTTTCCCCCACCGCAAAACTTGTAAAGTCTACCTCGGTATCTGCCATCAGTTCCCGACAAGAAGCAAAGTGTTCAAGGTCACTCTTCCTTAAACACAAAGTAAATAGCAGTAATTTCTTAAGTAAGGTGTTCAATGTGTGTGTCTTTTAGATGTGTTTTCGTCTTTTGAGTTCAGGTTCAACACAGACGAGATGTATTATCATCCTGGAAATCCTGGAAGTTAAAGAAGTCTTAATCTCGCAGTTGTAATATAATTGAGTGTTGCTTAGGTGCTCATTTTAAATGAAGGATTTTTTTCTGAAGGACTCAGTAAATACAGTTACACAAATTATCATACATAGTAACATACGTGTAAATGATCCTCCACTGTAACCCAGAAAAGCAACTTTGAATTCAGCTCTTCCAGGAAAGATTCAAATCTTCCGACTCTGAAGTTTGTTGTCTCTTCTAAAGTCACTAAGGAAGGTTCTTAAGAGGCACCTAAGTTCCCCCGTCTGCTAACATCATCATTTTTCCACTTGTCCATAATTACTATCGCAGTTGCTTTGTTTGGCAAGGTGAAGTCCAGGATCTTTCCTTTATTCATGGTATACCTTAACAAATCTTTGAGGACAATTGTGTTGTAGAGGTCTGAGAGAAGCTCACACCTCTACAACACAATTTTACTGATGGGGAACATACACAACCGGTGTAAGGAAACACCCCCCAATGTTTCTACCCTCGCCGAGAATCTAGCCCGGACCCTCGCCGTGTGAAGCGAGAGCTTTACCCACCAGGCTAAAGCTCTCAAGTTGTTGAACTCTATCAGCCTAAGCTGAGACACTTCAGTAGGGCAGTGAGTATTGTGTCATGCATTCCAGTAAGAGTTCAGCTTCGTCAGCTTCAAAATGCTTGGGTCCAGCATTGCTGGAACTAGTCTCTTGAGAACTGCATCTCTCTGGATAGCCTATCCCATGCACGGCACAAATGGAATATTTATGAAGATATCTCTATTATCCCAGAGCGAGGATAATGGAGAAGAAAGAGGAAGAATAGGAATTTGAAGGTCATATTCGTAAATATAGAGGAAAGAGAGAAAGGATGGAAAAGTAATATGGATGACAAGACGTATCTACCTACACACATACATTAGTAGCAAACATGGTCAATATCGTCCTTTAAGGGTCGATGGATCTATCGAAGGGGTTGATAAATAACTGGGGGTCAAAAGGGGGCTCAGTAAATGTCTGGGGACAAACTTTGCTGCGTTTAGTCATGCAAATGTAATTCTAACTAAGCAGAGGAACAGAGTGAACCTGGAAGAGCCTGGTGACTTAAGACTAAAACTAAAAAATCACCAACCAAATAGTTTTGGAAATTCTCTGCAAATTTTGGAAATTCTCTGGAAATTTTGGAAATTCTCTGACCTTGTTGACACTCATCACATACATCCTTCCCATTAATAATATCAGTGACCTTGTTGACGCTCATCAGATACATCCTTCCCATTAATAATATCAGTGACCTTGTTGACACTCATCAGATACATCCTTCCCATTAATAATATCAGTGACCTTGTTGACACTCATCAGATACATCCTTCCCATTAATAATATCAGTGACCTTGTTGACACTCATCAGATACATCCTTCCCATTAATAATATCAGTGACCTTGTTGACACTCATCAGATCCATCCTTCCCATTAATAATATCAGTGACCTTGTTGACACTCATCAGATCCATCCTTCCCATTAATAATATCAACAGTTTCAGTAAAAACAAAGGCTGTGTTAAATCTGTATTTTTCAGAATTTAAATATTACCAATTTTTACGAAGACTTTACTTTTATTATTATTCGTAATACTATTAAAGTACTGTTTATTAAATTATTTTTATTTAAGTGTTTTGGGTTGGATGAACAATCTGAAGCTTGATGGTGACGCTGAACTTCAGAGTTTTTGGGGACTCGTGATATAGATCCATTATAACCCTCACAATATATAATGTAGATCCATTATAACCCTCACAATATATAATGTAGATCCATTATACCCCTCACAATATATAATAGTGATCCATTACAACCCTCACAATATATAATGTAGATCCATTATAACCCTCACAATATATAATGTAGATCCATTATAACCCTCACAATATATAATGTAGATCCATTATAACCCTCACAATATATAATAGTGATCCATTATAACCCTCACAATATGTAATGGTGATCCATTATAACCCTCACAATATGTAATGGTGATCCATTATAACCCTCACAATATGTAATGGTGATCCATTATAACCCTCACAATATGTAATTGTGATCCATTATAACCCTCACAATATGTAATGGTGATCCATTATAACCCTCACAATATGTAATGGTGATCCATTATAACCCTCACAATATGTAATGGTGATCCATTATAACCCTCACAATATGTAATGGTGATCCATTATAACCGTCACAATATATAATAGTGATCCATTATAACCCTCACAATATGTAATGGTGATCCATTATAACCCTCACAATATGTAATGGTGATCCATTATAACCCTCACAATATGTAATGGTGATCCATTATAACCCTCACAATATGTAATGGTGATCCATTATAACCCTCACAATATGTAATGGTGATCCATTATAACCGTCACAATATATAATGGTGGTGACAATTTAATTTATTTTCGTTTAACTGGGGGAATACGTTCCTCACAGAGTGTAATTTATAAATCTTTAGACCAACTTAGTTCCAATATTAACTTGAGTCTGCATTAAGTCTTTAGTGCTCAATTATAATCCACCTTCTGGGATCGTCTTCTGAAGAGGACCCCAGCAGGTGGTTGCAGTAAATAGATCAATTAATCTCTGAGTTTCCGTCGTCATGCGGGTTATTATAGAGTATTTATACATATATTTAAGGACATTAACTAACCACATTAAAAACTTCCACTTTGTGTTTCAATATTCTCATAAAACTCAATATTTTCCGAAACTTTATTTCGACGTTCATCTGTTTTAAACTTTTGTACAAAGGTTCTGAATATATATATTTTTGACAATCAAAGCCTCTAAATCCTTCCTTTAGTATCAATAATAACACTGGTTCTCCCGGGTGACGTGTAACACTGGTTCTCTCGGGTGACGTGTAACACTGGTTCTCCCGGGTGACGTGTAACACTGGTTCTCCCGGGTGACATGTAACACTGGTTCTCCCGGGTGACGTGTAACACTGGTTCTCCGGGTGACGTGTAACACTGGTTCTCCCGGGTGACGTATAACACTGGTTCTCCCGGGTGACGTGTAACACTGGTTCTCCCGGGTGACGTGTAACACTGGTTCTCCCGGGTGACGTGTAACACTGGTTCTCCCGGGTGACGTGTAACACTGGTTCTCCCGGGTGACGTGTAACACTGGTTCTCCCGGGTGACGTGTAACACTGGTTCTCCCGGGTGACGTGTAACACTGGTTCTCCCGGGTGACGTGTAACACTGGTTCTCCCGGGTGACGTGTAACACTGGTTCTCCCGGGTGACGTATAACACTGGTTCTCCCGGGTGACGTGTAACACTGGTTCTCCCGGGTGACGTGTAACACTGGTTCTCCCGGGTGACGTGTAACACTGGTTCTCCCGGGTGACGTGTAACACTGGTTCTCCCGGGTGACGTGTAACACTGGTTCTCCCGGGTGATGTGTAACACTGGTTCTCCCGGGTGACGTGTAACACTGGTTCTCCCGGGTGACGTGTAACACTGGTTCTCCCGGGTGACGTGTAACACTGGTTCTCCCGGGTGACGTGTAACACTGGTTCTCCCGGGTGACGTGTAACACTGGTTCTCTCGGGTGACGTGTAACTCTATGGTAGTCAATCACGTCTATAATTAATATAAAACAGTTTTATCAACTTAAGAGGACAAATAGTGAAGTGCAGCTGGTTGTGTTGTAACCTTCCTTTGATGCCATCATTGATATATAACCTGATATAAGCTGTGTTCCATATTAATATGCAAATGTGTGTATACCTGGAGAGGGTTCCGGGGGTCACCGCCCCTGCGACCCGGTCTGTGTGTATATAAATGTATACATGTATGCATCCGCCCATACATTTGTTTGGTGAGAGTTGATTATTGGCTCCTGCGTTTGCATGTGTGTTTACCTGTGAATGATTTCCTGTTTGTAGTAACAATTCTGACCTTTATGAAGTTGCAGGTATGGAAATTGTTTGTCTTGTTAGGGATAAGTTTTCTCTTATGCGTTTTGTTCCATGGGTTTTCTGTGTTCTATTTTCCTTCCTTAATTAGGTATCCCTGAATGGGGTACCTAAATCTAAGTGGTTGCCAGATTTCGTTTTTTCCTTTTTTTTCTTCAATTTATCGAGTTTATTTCACTCATATCACGGAAAAGATTCATCCGATAGGCTTCAAATTTCCAAAGCTGGTGCACGGTAAGGATGCAGCCGATATTTTAGGAGCGAATGGCATGTGCGGGGCCCCTGTGACTAGTTGTAGGAGTCATTCCCAACTTCCAGAAATTGTTTCAATAACTTCGAAAAGCCTCTGCAGCGTAGCTTCAACAGTTCAAAAACTGAATCCTCCCAGTTCGACGATGGTGCAGAGTGAAATTGAATTTTCAGGGAAAATTATATATAAAGAATAAAGTTTTTAACAGAAAGGCAAACTTGGTGCACTCAAGTTATTTTTTTTTTTACTGTTAAAACTCAAAAAACGTTCAATCCACTGTAAAACTGACATAAAGTAAGAATTATTACACACAGTTAAGTGTCGACTTATACTAATCATTTATACAAGGCATCTACATTTAACTCCCACTCTGGTAGGGTGAGACTTATGCAGAGTGGTCATCATCTCTAGGAGGGAGGGGGTCATAGTCCGTGGCAATGGCTAACACCTGACATGACTTGAGAAGAACTAGTGTTAGAGGTAATGGCAGAAACTTATGGTGTCCTCGTCACTTGTGTGAGTAGGCAATAACGAGTCAGGACATACGCCAGTCTGAGTGTTAGAGGAACTGGTTCTAACGATGCCTAGAATTTGCTCTTAGTGTTCGAGGTAGAATGTGCTGGGTCAGACGGATTGTCAATCTGGCTCTTCTGGGTGCCAGGAATCTCATCAGTATCACCACTCTCTAACTTTATGTGATTTAAATGTGACTTTATTCTGTCCTTTATTGATTTCCCTAACTTTGTACTTATTATCACTTATATGTTCATTGTTCAACAACTCGTTAGGGACCAACATACTTATGGTCAAGCTTTGGCACTGCAGATGACTTACTGAAGTTTGTAAACACTACTCTCCTCCATCCTACTTTAATTTAGGTTAGCTGTGCTCAAGTGTTAGTGACTTTGGTAAATTCTGCTGTTGATTGTTGAAGTATTTCTCATAATTTAGGCGTTTGTCCTAAACTACACGCCTTCTGTGGGCTGAAGATACACATGACCTAAATAATCTTGTTCAAATGTTCATATTTAAGGTAGTTTTGTCTGGAGCCAAGTCTAGTGACATTTCTTCTCTTCATGAAGGAGCTGTTAATGGGTATTTTAAGAAAATATTTACGACTCCATAAGCAAGTTCTTGTGCAGTCTCTAAGATGTCACAAGTTCAGGGAAAGAAATAGATGTAATTTACAGCCAAATAAAGCCAGAAAAATAATGAAATAATGGAAGAAGCAAACAAGCTTTGGAGGAGAGAGAATTACAACTCTGTGACTTTAAAGTCACAATCAGGCGATAACACTGGCACCTGACCTGACGTTACCTGATCTCACCTACCTACTATCAGAAGACGATAACACAGTCACCTGACCTGACATTACCTGATCTCACCTACCTACCTGCCTACGATCAGAAGACGATAACACTGGCACCTGACCTGACATTACCTGATCTCACCTACCTACCTGCCTATGATCAGAAGACGATAACACTGGCACCTGACCTGACTTTACCTGATCTCACCTACCTATCTGCCTACGATCAGAAGACATAAGAACATAAGAAAGGAGGAACACTGCAGCAGGCCTGTTGGCCCATACTAGGCAGGTTAATCACATTCCATCCCACTAACAGAATATTTGTTCAACCCAATCTTCAATGATACCCAAGAAATAAGCTTTTGATAAATCTATTTACTCATGTGCAATTCCCACTCAAATCCAACCCCTCTCACTCATGAATTTATCCAACCTAAATTTGAAACTACCCAAGGTCCTTGCTTCAATAACCCTACTAGGCAGACTGTTCCACTCATCAACTACCCTATTTCCAAACCAATACTTTCCTATATCCTTTCTAAATCTAAACTTATCTAATTTGAATCCATTATTGCGGGTTCTCTCTTGGAGAGATATCCTCAAGACCTTATTTATACCCCCTTTGTTAATACCCATTTTCCACTGGTATACCTCGATCATGTCTCCCCTCATTCTACGTCTTACAAGTGAATGTATTTTAAGGATCTTCAATCTTTCTTCATACAGAAGATTTCTAATGCTATGTATTAATTTAGTCATTCTACGATCAATGTTTTCTAACGAATTAATATCCATTCAGTAATATGGAGACCAGAACTAAGCTGCATAATCTAGGTGAGGCCTTACTAATGATGTATAAAGCTGTAATATAACCTCTGGACTTCTGTTGCTTACACTTCTTGATATAAATCCCAGTAATCTGTTTGCCTTATTACGTACGCTTAGGCATTGCTGTCTTGGTTTAAGGTTGCTGCTTACCATAACCCCCAAGTCCTTTTCGCAATCTGTATGGCTAAGTTCTACGTTATTTAACTTGTAAGTGCTTGGGTTATGGACACTCCCGAGCTTCAGAACCTTGCATTTATCTACATTGAACTGCATCTGTCACTTTTCTGACCAGGAATTGAGTCTGTCTAAATCCTCCTGAAGTTCCCTGACATCTACGTTTGAATCAATTATCCTACCTATCTTCGTGTCATCGGCGAATTTGCTCCTATCACTAACAATTCCCTCTTCAAGGTCATTGATATATATTATAAACAACAACGGGCCTAAGACTGATCCCTGTGGAACACCACTTGTTACAGATCCTCATTCGGATTTAACCCCATTTATGCACACTCTCTACTTCATATTAGTGAGCCATGACTGGATCCATGACAGCACTTTTCCCCCAATGCCATGAGCTGCCCCTTTCTTTAACAGTCTCTGGTGCGGTACTCTATCAAAAGCCTTACTAAAATCTAAATAAATAATATCGAATTCTTTATCATGATCAATAGTCTCAAAAGCTTTACTAAAGAAGGTTAATAAATTAGATAGGCCGGAACGCCCCCGCGTGAATCCATGCTGAGTATCATTAATCAAATTATGGTTATCTAGATAGCTTCTAATAATATCAGCTACAATTGACTAGTAATTTGCCTACAATTGAGGTCAGGCTTATTCGGCGGTAATTTGACGGTAGTGACTTGTCCCCTGCTTTAAAAATAGGAATTACATTAACCATCTTCCACATATCAGACACTACACCTGTTTGAAGAGATAAATTAAAAATGTTACTTAATGGTTCACAGAGTTCCATTTTGCATTCCTTAAGAACCCTTGCAAAAAGCTCATCAGGACCTGGCGATTTATTTTGTTTCAGTCGGTCTACTTGTTTCATAACCATTTCACTAGTGACTGTGATATTGCATAATTTATCTTCTGGGCCTCTATAAAAAATAATTATTGGGATATTATTAGTGTCTTCCTGTGTGAAAACCGAGAGAAAATAATTATTAAAAATAGAACACATATCATTCTCCTTGTCAGTAAGATGCCCAGAGTTATATTTTAGATGACCTATCTTATCCCTAACTTTTGTTCTATAAACCTGGAAAAAAACGTTTTGGGTTAGTTTTTGAATCCCTAGCAACTTTAATTTCATAGTCCCATTTAGCTTTTCTTATACCCTTTTTAACGTCCCTCTTAATGTCAGTATACTGATTTATAAGATGACCCTCTCCTCTATTTATGCGCCAATAAATTCCTTTCTTCTGCCCTAAAAGATCCTTGAGCCTATTATTCATCCATTTTGGGTCATTTCTACTTGATCTAATTTCTTTATATGGGATAAATGTTCTTTGGACAGCCTGCATAGTGTTAAGAAAGCTGTCATATTGATAGCTCTCTTCGTTACCCTAGTCCAAAGTTGATAAGTGTTCTCTAAGCCCATTATAATCTGCTAAGCGAAAGTCTGGGACTGTTACTGAATTATCCCTACTATCATACATCCATTCAATGCTAAAGGTAATTGACTTGTGGTCGCTTGTGCAGAGTTCCTCTGTAATTTCTAAATTATTAACAAAGGATTCCTTGCTTGCCAGAACCAAGTCAAGTAGGTTATTTCCCCTTGTAGGTTCTGTCACAAACTGCTTCAAAAAACAATCCTGAACAACTTCTAAAAAGTCGTTAGATTCTAAATTCCCTGTCAAGAAATTCCAATCAATCTGACTAAAGGTAAAGTCCCCTAGAATTACTACGTTATCATGCCTCGTGGCCTTAACAATTTCCTCCCAAAGTAGTCTCCCTTGTTCCCTATCTAAGTTTGGAGGACGGTAAATCACGCCTAAAATCAATTTTTCACACCCCTCTGAAAATTCTATCCAGACAGACTCTGTATGTATTATTTCAGACTTTATGCCCGTTTTTATGCAACAATTTAAATGATCACGGACATAGAGTGCCACCCCACCCCCCTTCCCGATACTTCTGTCTACTTGGAACAATTTAAAACCCTGAATGTGACATTCAGCAGGCATGTCCCGATTTTTCATATTAAACCACGTCTCAGTTTTTGCAAAAACATCAATATTACCCGCACTAGCAACTAATCTCAACTCGTCCATCTTATTCCTAGCACTACGACAATTGGTGTAATATACATTTAAAGACCCTCCTTTCTCTTTACCCTTCCTGCTCATTTCTGTTTTTCACCTATACCTATTACTGTCCCTGTCATTTAGTGCCACTGGCTTTCCAGTATCCACCTTATTCTGCCTATTACTAGTTCTCCTAGAACTTATAATATTTCTACACTGGGACTTCACTGTTTTCCCCCCAAAACCCATACCACTAACGTTTTCATTGACCTCTTCGCTCACGGGCCGAGAGGTTGTGCTGCGCAGTTGCTCCTGGTCCAGGCTTTGCGCAACTTCCGATTTTCTCCAAGATGGCGACCAGTGTTCGGAGGAGGAGCAACATGGTGTGTGTGGAGCTTCTTAAGGGAGCCATTTACCCAGCTAACGCTTCTGTGTTGCTGCCGGCGATAATCCGTGACACTTTTTGTATTTGTCATGAAGACCTATATGGCATTGCATTAAATGGTTCGACGAGGATCTTCGTGAAGTTTGGTACCGTGGAAGCATATGAAAAAAACTGTGAAGAGGTACCAGGAGAAGCACCTCACCGTCAACACTGGGATAGAAGTCCGGCTCAGGGATGCCTCTAAACATTACACCTTTGTGAGGGTCCGTAATGTGCCATTTGAGGCCATTGGATTGGATGTCAGTGAGGCCTTTGAAAGGTATGGTGTGGTGCATTCTACGACTATGGGAAGGTGGACTGAAGGAATATATGGTGGGTTGCCAGAAGGTTCCTTCACATTGAAAATGACTTTGAAAAGGCCTATACCGTCCTATGTACTGCTGGAGGCCTTTATGACGCAGGTGTTTGTTACCTACGCGGGACAGCGTAGGACATGTCGTATGTGTGGGGAATATGATCACATGGCGGCGGGGTGTCCCAACGTCATGGCCCCAAGACCAATGGTTACACAGGTACCTGTGATGCATAACCCCTTGGAGGAGCCAACACCTGAGATTGTGGAAGGACTGGGAAAGGCCAGTGGGGCAGAAGCGGGGGAAGGTGTGGGGAAAAGTTGTGTAACGTCCCCTGAGGAGTTGAAAGCTCCAACAATCGATGGGCCTGGAAAAGATAATGAGTCTGGGGATTTGGTGGAGGTGGTTGACCTCCAGGTAGACCTATCGCAGCCATTGCAAGAGATGTTGCGAACGTTTCTGGAAGATCCGGAGGTGATTTCCTCTGGAGTTGAAGGACACTTACAGGTGGAGGAGGGTAGGCTTAACCAGGACGTGAATGTGCCAGAAGCTGGGGAAGACAGGTTGCAGGTGCAGGAAGTGGAGGCTGATGTGCATAGGGATGGGGACACGGATGTAATGGAGGTAGGGGGAGAATCAAGAAAGAGGGCAGGAGAGGTGTCAGATGATGATGTCCTCACACCTGGCCAGCGTACAGGTAAGAAAACATATGTAGAGATGGCACGGAAGGGGAAGGTGGGGGCACAGGTGAGGGTATGGGATCAGGGAGTGAGGAGTGTTAGAGATAAAGGTTTAGGGAAGGGTGCCACGGCCCGCCCGCAGAAGCACAGAGGAAAGCCCCCTTTGGCGTATTCAAGTGTTTAACGATTAATGTGAATGGCCTAAGGGCAGAAATTAAATGTAGGTGGGTGGAGGTAGTGTTAAGACGATATGACGTAGACGTAATTTTTATACAAGAACATAATTTTAGGTGTGGTCGAGAGTTGAGATTAAAAGGTTATGAGGTGTATGCAGGTAACTCGGGGAAATTAAAGGGTGGGGTGGCTGTGGGGGTGAAGGAGTCCAGTCCCTTTCGGTTGTTAGCTTGGGAGGAGGGGGGAGGGAGAGTGGTGAGGGTGGATGGGCATTGGGGCGACATTCGGGTATGTTTCATGGGAATATATATGCCAGCTGACAATAATCGACGTGTAAAGGATGAATTTGTAAGGGAGGTTTTGACATATCATTTACGGGGTTTGCCTATGATTACTCTGATGGGTAGGGATTGGAATTGTATAATCAGGAAAAAAGATGTAGAACCTAGAGGGGCGGATTGTGAATTAGGGGCGTTGAGTGTTTTACTGAGGGAGGCGGGAGTGTTCGATGTGGTACGGGGTGATGGGTGGAGGGTGGAGCATACTTTTGTGAGGAGAGGCTATGCAGCCCGGTTGGATCGTGTTTATGCAACAAGAGACGTTACAGTGGGGAGGTGCAAATGCTTGATATTGGTTTTCTGACCATCGTGGTGTATTAGTAGAGGTGGAGTGGGATGGAATGGTCCGAAGGTACAATGGTTATTGGAAGTTGAATGTGCGTTTGCTGGCGGGGGAGGGGAGGGAGGTCGTTTGAGGAATGGTGGGGTCCTTCTGGTTAGAAGGAGCAGAGGTAAGGAGAAAGATTTTTTTGGGCTGGTGGGAAAAAGTGCAAAGGAGGGAATAAGGGACTTTTATAGGAATCAAGGAAGGGATGAGGCAAGGTGGAAGTTTGGTCTTCAGAAATATTTGGAGGGTCAGCTTAATGAATGCTATGAGGGTGGGGTTGGTAGGTATGGGGAAATAGAGGGTTAAGGGAAGGTTGAGGGATATTCAAAATGATCGTTTTGATGCGATCAGAGTAAGAGGAGGTATTGAGGAGGCGTTGTGGGGAGATCGACCGTCAGGTTGCGTGTTGAGGAGGTTTAGAGATAGGCAGAGGGGTAACACGATTATGGGGATTGAGGTGTGTACAAGGGTGGGAGGATATGAAGTGGGACAGGTGCTCAGGACAACGGATGGCATAAGCAATTATGCCGATCATTGGTTTGGGAGGAAATTATCATTGAGTGTAGGGACGGGTAGTGCCGGGAGGTCCTTCGGGAAGGGATCCTGTGTCGTTTGGGGAGGAAGACCGTAAGGAGTTGGGTGGAAGTATAAGTGAGGAGGAGGTGGGGGAGGCAGTGTCTAGATTAAGTCTAGGGAAGGCACCAGGGTTAGACGGGATACCGAATGATTTCTATGTAGTGCATTGGGAAACGTTGAGAGAATGTTTAGTGCATTTGTTTAATTGTATGAAGGATGGAGGTAGGTTAGAGGGAGACGCAGGGAAGGGGTAGTTGTTCTGGTGCCGAAAGGAGGGGAGGGAGAACCTTGGGTAATTACAGGGCGATATCCCTCATGTGTGGAGATTATAAAATCTTCGCAAAAATTTTAGGGAATAGAATGAAAAGGTGCTTGACAAAGTCATACATCAGGGCAGTTTGGTATACCTGGAAGAAGTATGAGTGTAGGACATGGGAGAATCGGGGATTTTATTGAAGGTAGGATGGGAGGGGGTGTCTTGGGGATAGATTGGAAGGAAGCATATGATTGTGTGAATAGAAGCATGTTGGGAATTATATTGAGGAGTCAAGGTTTTGGGGAGGAAATTGCTGGATGGGTTGAGACATTGTATAGTTCTGCGAAGGTGCGTGTACAGGTGAATGGTAAGTTGGGAAACAGGTGGTGATGGAAAGGGGTCTGAGACAGGGGTGTCCCATATGTCAGATCCTTTTCGTGTGCATGCAGGATCCCTTTTATAGGTTAATAGAGGATGGAGTAGGAGAGAGGGGAAGAGGGGGGGTGAGTAGTGTGGGCATCGTGGGGTATGTGGATGATACTACTGTATTGGTGGGTGGAACAGAAGGGCTGGTTAATGTGGGACGTATTATAGAGGTCTTTGGAGCAGCGACGGAATGAGGGTTAAGGGAGCCAAGTCTAAGTTATTGGCGGGGGGTACGTGGGTGGGGGGGGGCTTGGGGAAGGTGTATGGATGGAATGTTGTGGATAGAATAAAGATCTGTGGAATTGTGTATATGGCAGATGTGAGAGTGGCCAGGCAGGTGAATTCTGAGGAGGTGGTGGGTAGGGCTTTGGGTAGAATGAGGGTTGGAGGGCAGGGGATGTTACGCTGTTGCAACGTGTGGTGGTGGTGAACACACTTGTATACAGTAAGGTGTGGCATGTAGCTGCGGTGTATCCTTTAAGGATGGTCGACATCAGGGAATTACAAAAGAAAGTGTTACGGTATGTGTGGGGTATGGGCGGCCGTGGCTTCGAAAGGAAGTTGTCATGATGAGTGTCAAGAGGGGGTTGGGCCTCATTTCTTTGGAACATCGTGTGAAAGCAGTTTATGTGAAACAGTGTTTTTAAGGAAGGGGGGTGAGAGGTCAACGAGTAGGAGCGGTCATGGAGGATGTACGGAAGTGGTGGAGGGGAGGGACCTGCGGGTGTGTGAGGACATGGCTAGACAGTTATTGGCAATGAGGGAGCCTAAAAGGGCAAAGGTGGGCAGGTTGGGGACGGGGAGTGAAAAGGGTGGGGTGGTACAGGGTCAAGTGAATTTTCCAGTTTATGATTGGAGGGGGAATTTGGGGTGGGTTCAGGAAGATCCGTTTATTGCCTAAGGTACGGGAGGTGGTTTACAGATTTTTATTAGGTATATTGGCATCGAGGTCTGAATTATATAGGATGGGGTTGGTGGGTACGAATGAATGTCAGAGGTGCGGAGATGAGGAGACAGCATATCATGCTGTATATTTTTGTGAGTCTTTAGAGGGGTGAGGCTATGGTTGTCAAGGGTGATTGGATTGGTGGGGGAGAAAGTTTCGACCTTACGGGCTTTAAGCTTTGATGTTGGGGAGTATCGAGAGAAGTGGGAGGGCAATTATGTATGTAATTGCGGATTTCTTGTATGTATCATGGGGAATGAGAGAGGTGGGAGGGGACTGTAGGGTGAAAGCCTTAGCGGCTCATGTGTATCGCTCAATGTGTAGGAATAGGCTATTATATGGAGATAAATGGGTATCAAGTTTCTCTGAGGGATATAGGACATTAACAGTAGCAAAGTTATTACGGTGATGCAGAGTAGAGCTGGAAAGGACTGGATTCTTTGGAAGACAGAGTAGTTAGGATGGGGTCGATGTTGTGTTGAATGAGGTTTTAGGGTGCATAGTAGTGTGAATGTTGAGGAGGGGGGTCGACTGGCGACGAGAATGCTTGTTATTGAGCAACGGGAAAAGACAGCTGACGCGGAAAGGTGTTGAATAGGTATGAGAGGATGACAGGATGAACTTGTTTGGACTTGACTTTACGTAATGACGTGACAAAGACCAGGTTCAAGGGAAGAAGTACGCACAAGGGGCTTTCTGAAGTGTTGGAGCATGGTAATTGATGTTTGTTTTATGAGACAGGAAGGTATAGTTCCCTGACGCTGTACGGGATCATGTTAATATTGTTCTCAAATAGTACATATTATGTTTCTTATCAGTACTCTCAAAATAGGTAATTAAAATTTGTTGTGGAGTTATTGTAATATTACCACAAGATTAGTGGTATCAGAGAAGGTTTTTTTACATTATCATTGTCATTGTATAATGTTATTGTATAGCTCCGTTTCATATACATCATATCATTGTCGTTAGGCAATGTGAAAGTACTGTACTGTTTTGTATAGCTTTTGGAATTAATGATACTAACGATCTTATTGTATGGGTATTATTTGGGAAAAATTTTGTATGATGATTAAGGGTATCATCATAGTACATAGATTATGTATAGCAGTACTTAGTTCTTATTTTTTTGTGTGTGTATTTATGAATTATTGTATGTTGTTATGGTGATATATGCTCTGCGGGTTAGGATACGTGCTTGTATTCAGTGATAGGAGTAGTCTAATAGGGATAGGGGAAGGAAATTGAGTTGGCCTTGTCAAGTGATATGTGACAAGTGATATGTGTTATGAGTCTTGATGGAATACCCATCATTTAGATGGTTATTCCTTTATATGTTGGATAATAACTTACAACTTGAGTGGTATCAGATAAGACTTCGAATAATTGCTATTATGTAATGTTACAGTAAAGCACAGTTTTAAACATAATTAAAATGGCAGTCTTAATGCCTATGGCCTCTTAGGTTAGAGGTATTCAGTAATATTTATGCATATATGTTTTATGTAGAGGTATTTAGTTCACAAATTATTGGATATAGTGGCCTGTGGTCGTGTTGTATTTGTATAAAACAGGGTTTTATATTTTATCTGTATGATGTTAGTTTTTAAGTGGTTATGTTCAGAAATCACAAGTGGAGTGGTCTCAGATACGAATTTTCTTTGTATCATTGTCACTATATAATGTTAATGTTTTGTATAGTGTTGCAAAGTTTGTTGTTAATGTACCTGTATGTGTTTTATAAATAAAATATAAAAAAAACATTAAAAAAAAAACATACCACTAACGTTTTCTAGTTTAAAGCCCTAACAGCTCCCTCCACTGCAGTTGCCAGTGCCCCCACCCCAGACCTAGATAAGTGAACCCCCATCCCTGGCATACATGTCATTTCTGCCATAGAAGAGGTCCCAGTTGTCAATGAATGTTACTGCATTTTCCTTACCGTATTTGTCCAGCCAGCAATTGACACCAATTGCCTTGGACAGCCATTCATTTCCAACCTGAGTTTGAGGTGGTCAGTCCCTCAACCTTGAGTCGATGTTGTCAGTCCATCAATCTTTAATAGAATACAGCATATGTGCGAAGAGGAAGCTTATATACTGTAGACAGGAGAGGTGCAGCAGTCGTAGGTGGTGTCACATTTGACCAATGTGGAAGTAGGTCGTGCCCAAGGGTTAGGCAAAAGAAGAATTCCCTGTATTAAGATACCAAGATGTTGCTGTGTCAGACAGGATGTAGATGAATGGTTCAGAGAACCGACGAGTTGGTAAATTAGACACATATGCAACACTTAGGTATCTTTATTGAGGAAATGTTTCGCCACACAGTGGCTTCATCAATCCATACAAATGAGAATCGAATATGTTCTTCACAATTCTCCTTTGTATGGACTGATGAAGCCATTGTGTGGCGAAACGTTTCCTCAATAAAGATACCCAAGTGTTGCATATGTGTCTAATTTACCAACTCGTCGGTTCTCTGAACCATTCATCTACGTGCTGTCTGACACAGCAACATCTTATCTTATCTGGGAATTCTTCGCTTGCCTAACCCTTGGGCACGATACTCCTCATTGGTCAAATGTGACACCTCCTCGACTGCTGCACTCTCTGCCACAGTATATAAGCTCCCTTTTAGCAGATATGCTGTATTCTATTCAAGATTGATGGACTGACAACATCGACTCAAGGTTGAGGGACTAACCACCTCAAACTCCTCCTGTTCTTCACGATTCGCCTTTGTATGTACTGATGAAGTCACTGTGTGGCGAAACGTTTCCTCAATAAAGATACCCTAGTGTTGCATATGTGTCTAATTTACCAACTCGTCGGTTCTCTGAACCATTCATCTATACCTTATTTATATCCCCTTTGTTAATACCCATTTTCCACTTATATACCTCGATCATGTCTCCCCTCATTCTTCGTCTTACAAGTGAATGTAATTTAAGGGTCTTCAATCTTTCTTCATACGGAAAATTTCTAAGGTTATATATTAATTTAGTCATTCTACACTGAATGTTTTCTAACAAATTAATATCTATTCTGTAATATGGAGACCAGTACTGAGCTGCGTAATCTAGGCGAGGCCTTACTAATGATGTATAAAGCTGTAATATAACCTCTGGACTTCTGTTGCTTACACTTCTTGATATAAATCCCAGTAATATGTTAGCCTTATTACGTACGCTTAGGCATTGCTGTCTTGGTTTAAGGTTGCTGCTTACCATAACCCCCAAGTCCTTTTCGCAATCTGTATGGCTAAGTTCTACGTTATTTAACTTATAAGTGCTTGGGTTATGGATACTCACGAGCTTCAAAACCTTGCATTTATCTACATTGAATTGCATCTGCCACTTTTCTGACCAGGAATTCAGTTTGACTAAATCCTTGTGAAGTTCCCTGACGTCTACATTTGAATCAATTATCCTACCTATCTTCGTGTCATCGGCGAATTTGCTCATAATACTAGTAAGTCCCTCATCAAGGTCATTGATATATAATATAAACAACAACGGGCCCAAGACTGATCCCTGTGGAACACCACTTGTTACAGATCCCCACTCGGATTTAACCCCATTTATGCATACTCTCTGCTTCCTATTAGTGAGCCATGACTCGATCCATGACAACACTTTTACCCCAATGCCATGAGCTGCCACTTTCTTTTATAGTCTCTGGTGCAGTACTCTATCAAAAGCCTGACTAAAATCTAAATAAACAATATCGAATTCTTTATCGTGATCAACAGCCTCGAAAACTTTACTGAAGAAGGTTAATAATTTTTTTTTTTTTATTTTATTGAAACACAAGTAAAACATATACAAAACTCTTAAGAGAAAATATACAATAAAGCGATAACGTAAGGCAAAACCATCATCCCAAATACTGTGTACAAGACATACATTTTACAGTCAATATCATTACAACAACTCAACACAACCACACACTAACTAAAGAGCAGATATACAATGCGCTCTACACAAACCTACACCACTGAGAGCACACCCTTTCACACTATATACATTATGAGAACCCCATAGGGTCTCGAGACCACCTCGGCCATATCACAAAAGTTACAAGTGATACATCAATACTAAACCACACATCAAAACCCCAACAGGACAATGTAAATGCCCTTCCACACACTACGTGCATACAAACACACACAACAATACATTGATACCCCCCCCTAAGCTAACCAACCTCGATCCCTCACGCACAATCACACGAGCTCCAACAACCACAGTCAATGCCTCACAATACCCCCACGGGAGACCAGCCCGTCGGATACCCCTGACACTCACAAGGACCACAAGACCCCCATGGTGAAATCCCTGTAACCCACAGGAAAATCCCTCACCCACCTTCCCCCATAGAGGTCCCTATTTCGGCACTTCGTTCTATAAAACCCTGCCGCCAGTGCCATCCGTCGTTCACTAACCCCTTTATCCCTCATAGCCCATGAAATGAAAACAAAATCTGCCATTACATACGCCACTGCCCTCTGAACCTCCACCCCCACTCCTCCCACATCCAAACTAAGTGCCCTCAACACTGACAATCCACCCCCACTAAGCAAATCACACGCCCCAACCATTCCCTCACAACACCCAAACGCTCACAAAAATATACACTATGAAACGCAGTGTCATCCTCCCCACAAGCTTGACACATCCCATCTACCCTAAGACCTCTGTTACGTAAAACCACCCCTGACGGTAAAATCCCATGAAGAAACCGGAAAAATACCTCCCGCACACATGGACGAAGCCGCAATCTCCTTAACCTCCCCCAAATATCCTTCCAAGCATACAGAGGGTACACCCCTTCCACCCCTGCCACCTCCCGAGACCGCACTGCCTTCTCAAGAGTCCTGACCCTCATATGTGAAGGATCTCTAACAATAAGTAGGACCCGTAACATGTCCTCACATTCCCTTAAATCCCTCCCTCCCCACCACCTCCTTATATCCTCATGCAGAAGCCCTATCCCTCCCCCATCCCCAACCACCCTCAGGTAACCCCGCTTCACATAAACACTCTTCAATCTGCATTCCAATGGAATCAACCCTAGCCCTCCCTGGCGTAACGGGAGCGTAACCACCCCCCTTCGTAACCAATCACAACCCGATCCCCAAATAAAACGAAAAACCCTACGCAACAACTTCTGAACGTCCCCCTGCACCAACGGTACAATGCCGCCACATGCCATATTTTACTATATAGCAACACGTTAACCACTATTACCCGTTGGTGCAGCGTGAGATGTGACGGCCTCAAACCATCTAATCTACCCAACACCCTCTGTACTACACCCTCCGAATTAACCACCCTCGCTTCCCTCGCATCCCTCATATACACCACACCACAAATCTTCACCCGATCCACTAAACACCACCTTCCACAAGAACCCCCGCCCACCATCCCCTCCCAGTCCCCGAATCTCATGAATTTCGACTTATCCTCATTTACATTCATACCCGTCGCTTCCCCAAAAACCTCAATGACCCTACCCACACGCTCTAATCCCCCCCCCTTTCCACAAGAATCGTCGTGTCATCCACATAGCCCACTATTCCAGGATTCCCAACACCCAGATCCCCTTTCCCTGCCCCGAACAGACGCTTCTACAGCCCTATAAAATGGGTCCTGCAGGCATGCGAACAACAATTGAGACAGTGGGCAACCCTGACGTAAACCCCTTCCCATCCTGACACGCTGCCCCACCCTCCCATTCAACTGCACACACATACTTGCTCCCCAGTACAAAGTACGTGCCCAACTCACCATCTCCTTACCAAACCCCTGCCACCTCATAATGCTCCACAACGCTTCACGTTCCACACTATCATACGCTGCCCTCCAATCCAGTGCTAACACCCCCTCCCTCCTTCTGCCTACTCTCAATAAACCCCCGAATAACCCCATGCCCCACGTACATAGACCTTCCCGGCACCCCATATTGACTCCCAACAATAACCTTATCTAAGACCCTTTTCAATCGATTGCCTAATATTTTCGCAAATAACTTATAGTCCGCGCACATAAGGGAAATAGTCCTATAGTCCCTCACCGTCGTCTGACTAGTCCCTTTTGGCACCATAACCACAATAGCCGTAGACTGTGAATCCCCCAAGACACCCCCCTTCTTCATGACATTTAACAACTGCACTAAAAACCCCTTTAAAAAACCCCAATGCTGTATATAAAAATCACTCGGTAATCTGTCTATCCCTGGCGCCTTACCCCTGCTCATACCCATCAAGGCCGTCCACACTTCATCCTCCACTATATCACCACTCAACCCCTCCCTATCCCCCCTCTCAAGTCCACATTGCACCCAACCACCCATATCCCTTAAAGCCTCCTCCTGCACCCCTCCGCTAATCATATACGACCCATACCACCCATCCACATACCGTTCCATGCCCTCTGTCGTAACCAACTCTTGCCCCACCCTATACCCTCCCAAGTCCTCATGCATACACAATCTTACAATTTCTGTCGCTCGACGCCTACATGCCTGCCCTCGCAGGACACATGCCGACGGCTTGTCACCCCATACCACCTCCTCTAACCCACCCGCCACCCTTGCAGCATCAAACCTTTCATTTTGCAAAACCCGAATTTTATCTTTCAACCCCTCTATTTCCACAACAGGGTAACCCGCACTCCCACATCCTCTCCCATAACAATCCCTTAACTGTCCCTCCAAATACCTAATAAGTCCATACGCAAACTGATTATCCTCCCTCCCCCGTCTAACATAGAAGCCGCCGATACTCCTCCCTTAGCCACATTGTCCCACCAGAGTAACAAATCCCCATCCACACGCACCTCGGACCACAACCTGTCCCACAAACCCCCAAACGTATCCCTCCCCATTTTCTCTTGAAGCAACCGGACATTTAATTTCCAATAACTCCCGTACCTGCGGGGCAACCTCCCACCCCAATCCACCAAAACCCCCTGTGGTCCGAAAAACCACATCCAACACACACACCCTCCTCATTTCCCGCTCTCCTAGTCACATATAACCGATCCAGCCGAGCAGCATAACCTCTCCTCACAAACGTGTGCTCCACGTCCCATGCAGCACCCCCCACATCCACCAACCCCACACCATGTAACAGATCCCCAGCAAAACCGAACAATACCCCGCCCCCTTGGTTCGACGTCTCTACGACGTGTCACACAGTTCCAATCACCACCCACCACCGCAACGCAGGTAGCGATCGTAGGTGATAAACAAACACATCCCTCACAAAATCAGTCTTTACCCTACCATCCGCTCCGCCGGACCATAAATACACACAAAGGACACCCGATCCCTCCCCATGATCCATCCACCCTTATGACCCGCCCTCCCCTCCCTCCTCACTGTGATGGACAACAAACGGGCAATCCCCCTAATTAATATCGCCACACCCCCTTTCAATCTCAAGGAGTGTGCAGCGTAAACAGTGTATCCTTCAATCAGTAACTGACAACCATACTTGTGGTTATGTTCCTGTACAAAAACCACGTCTATACCATACCTCACCAAATACCCACGAAACCATTCACGCTTCATCTTATCACACAAACCATTAATATTCACGGTAAAGCACTTGAAACCGACAGAGGGGGTTTTCCTTTAGGCACTGGCACTTGCCGATCCCCTTTCCCCCGAGTGCCACCACGGTCACTCCCAGAGTCTCGGGAACCACCTTTCAAGAGACTCTGTCCCTTGGGACCTCCAACATCACCCCTCGCTACATCAGCCCACATCTTCTTACCCGGACGTTGCGCCGGTGTGAGCATGTCATCCGTATCAGACTGGGCCGCTCTCTTCCGTGACGCACTTTCTCCTCCATACCCACCTCCTGGAGGCCATCGAGTGCACCTCCGCCTCCACGTGAAGCAGCCGTCCTGCGGCTGAGGCACTAGCCCCAGAGAGGCCACCCACCTCAGCTTCCCTGTCCCCCGCTGACTCCAAGGCAGCTGCAGGTTCGTCCACACACACCTGACCTGGGGTGCCCAAAAGGTCCTGCAACACCGTAGCAAACGCCTCCTCTGCTACCCTCTCATCAGCCGCCGATACTCCTCCCACGGCTCCAGGCTCCTGGACAGATGATTCCGGTACCCCTGGTAAGGTCGCACATCCATCCTCCAAAGATTCCGACCTGTCCACCTCAGCACTCCAACTTGCACCCGACATAGGGTTGTCCGACCCACGCTCCTCCGTACGATGCACCAAGACCCCGTTGATGTCCAACATCCTTTGGGCCCGTCCTTTTACACACTGCACAGCCATATGGTCATAGGCCCCACACAACCTGCATGTACAGACGTTGCCCCGCAAAGGGAACCATGACTTGAGTCCTGAAGTCCTCCAACAGTATGTAGGAAGGGATGGGATGGCATAACGTCATTTTTAACGTAAACGTTCCCTCCAGCAGACCTTGAAACATCCCTTCCGACCACCTGCCCACCGTCGCCGTATGAACAGTTCCATATCTCTCAAAACTGTTCTCAAATCAGCCTCCGTCGCCTCAAATGGGCAATTACGGACTTTGACCCAAACGTAGTACCTGGATACGTCGTGAAGACACACCGTTACTGCCGAATTCACATCCACAGGTACTTCCTGAAACCTGGCGACAATCCTCTCATACACATCGGCAGTGCGAAGCTTAATGAAGAATCTATATGCACCATTTATAGCCACACCACACAAATCGTCATTCTCCAATCCGTAGACGTCGCGTACAATGGTAGTCAGTAGAACAGAAGCATTCTGGCCCGACACAGCCCCACGAATCATCTGGATACACACAGTGTTAACTCGGCGACGACCCAATTGCGCCATGTTGTGAAAACAACAATGTCACAAGGCGCCGGTAGAGGCAGGCTAGTCGCACGTCCGCTCGACACCAAGGTTGAGCGACGAATGCTTAATAAATTAGATAGGCAGGAACGGCCCCTGGTGAATCCATGCTGAGTATCATTAATGAAATTATGGTTATCTTTATGGCTTCTTGTAATATCAGCTATAATTGACTAGTAATTTGCCTACAATTGAGGTCAGTCTTATTGGGCAGTAATTTGATGGTAGTGATTTGTCCCCTGCTTTAAAAATAGGAATTACATTGGGTATCTTCCACATATCAGACACTACTCCTGTTTGAAGAGATAGATTAAAAATGTTTGTTAATGGTTCACAGAGTTCCATTTTGCATTCCTTAAGAACCCTTGCAAAAAGCTCATCAGGACCCGGCGATTTATTTTGTTTCAGTCGGTCTACTTGTTTCATAACCATTTTGCTAGTGACTGTGATATTATATAATTTATCTTCTTCAGGGCCATTATAACAATTAATTACTTGGATATTATTAATGTCTTCTTGTGTGAAAACCGAGAGAAAATAATTATTAAAAATAAAGCACATATCATTCTCCTTGTCAGTAAGATGTCCAGAGTCATTTTTAAGGGTGTGAGGGAAAATTCCATAGATATAATTGATGGAAGTGTGAATGTCTGTATAAGTGCTAGTTGTGGTAGTCTGCTCGTTGAGGTGGGGTAAGTATCTAGCTCCAGCTGTACCCCCTCCCCTCTTCCACCCAGAGAGAGATGACATGCTAGACTCCGGCTAAAGGGATAATCACTCGACTGACTACTCCCGTCTCTGCTTTAAGTCTTCACAGCCACTTCTGTCTTATTTTATGTTAGGAGCTTCACTCGTTAGTTTTTGAGCTTCACTCGTCATTTTTTTGAGTACTTAATGTGGCTCTGCCCTTGCCTTGTATTGACTAGCATAATTATATCTCACCATTTCTTTTGTAATGCCTTATGCCTATTATAAGAATGTGTATCAGAATGGTGAGTAATTTTGTTTTTCACCATTTTATAGCCGTATGTACCAGTTTGAGCCACCTGGCACAACTCTGA
>WNWK01019065.1:0-38594 GCA_009830355.1 Cherax destructor | reverse complement strand
CAGGTAAAGACCCACAAAATATAGCTAATGTATTAACACTGGAACTGGAGTCCTGCAGCAAATGGTTAGTAGACAACAAACTATCGTTACATCTAGGGAAAACAGAAGCCATACTCTTTGGCACGAAATATAAACTGAGAAGGGTAAATAATTTTAATATCCGGTGTAATGGGGAATCCATCACTTCAGTTTCCTCAGTAAAATATCTGGGAATCCCCTTTGACCCATGCATGTCAGGAGAATTGATAGGGAACAGTGTAGTAAAGAAAGCGAATGCCAGACTGAAGTTCTTATACAGACAAGCACAGTGTCTACCTACTGAGGCTCGCAGGACCCTATGTCTAGCCCTTATACAATGTCATATTGACTACGCTTGCTGTTCATGGTACTCTGCCTTGACAAAAAAATACAACTGAAAGATAAGATGCAAATCACCCAGAACAAAATGGTAAGATTCATCCTGGACCTGGGACCAAGAGAGCATGTAGGCCAGGATGAATTACAACAATTGGATCTGCTGAATATTGAAGACAGAGTAAAACAACTTAAATTAAATTAAGTTTATAAAATTGCTCACAAACAGTGTCCAGAATATCTTGCTGCCAATTTTGTCAAGGCTGGGAACCAAAGCAGTCATAGTACTAGGGGGAGAGAACACAACTTTGTAGTACCCACAGTCAGTGGCCAGGCTTCAAACACCTTTTATTGTACAGCAATAAAGAAATGGAACAGACTGCCTGCACATGTCAAAGCCAGTCATAGCATGAGCCAGTTCAAGAAGAGAACTAAAAGGTACCTAATGAATGTAGCGACAGAAAGGGAGGAGAATGATTTTTTATTTTTTTTAGCTAACACACATGTATATGTAAATAACTCTTTTTACCTTATTCCTAGTATACATATATCCTTTAAAATATAATAACATATATATCCTAAAATATAAAATATTAAAGTATAAAAAGGACCCCAATGGAAATAAGTCACTCTGTCTGACATTTTTGGGTTATCCTAGGTTCTCTACACATATGCTGCTATGTATGATAATGCATGTACATGTATTTGTGTATACCTGAATAAACTTACTTACTTACCTGGTGATTGAATGCTAGTCAGCAATGTTTAAATGTTTACTTCGCTCCCTCACCTGGCACTGACTAACCCTCACCTGGCACTGCACTATTCTACACTACAGACCTGTCAGTTTCCTTGTAATTTTGTTGATTAGGTTTCCCTTATGATGACTTCACATTGAACACTGTGCAGTTGATAAAGGAGTTACATCAGTGTGGTGGAAAACGACTGCTTGTCTGGTTGTACGTCTGGTAGCGGGTCTGGTTGTACGTCTGGTAGCGGGTCTGGTTGTACGTCTGGTAGCGGGTCTGGTATTTGAATGCCGGTCTATTTGGTCTATTTCACTGTAGTCACCGTCAGTTTTCTTGTCACTGTAAGTTCCTTGTATGTTGTTGCAACAGTTCTTGCAAATATGACCATTCCTAGAGTCTCAACGGTCCAGGGAATGGCAAAATATAGGAGCAGCCTACACAGAGTGAAACATTACTTGATAAAGCTCTACTCAGTGGGGAAACATTACTTGATAATGCTCTACTCAGAGTGAAACATTACTTGATAAAGCTCTACTCAGAGTGAAACATTACTTGATAAAGCTCTACTCAGTGGGGAAACATTACTGATAAAGCTCTACTCAGTGGGGAAACATTACTTGATAAAGCTCTACTCAGTGGGGAAACATTACTGATAAAGCTCTTCTCAGTGGGGAAACATTACTTGATAAAGCTCTACTCAGTGGGGAAACATTACTGATAAAGCTCTACTCAGTGGGGAAGCATTACTGATAAAGCTCTACTCAGTGAGGAAACATTACTTGATAAAGCTCTACTCAGTGGGGAAACATTAATGATAAAGCTCTACTCAGTGGGGAAACATTACTTGATAAAGCTCTACTCAGTGGGGAAACATTACTGATAAAGCTCTACTCAGTGGGGAAACATTACTTGATAAAGCTCTACTCAGTGGGGAAACATTACTTGATAAAGCTCTACTCAGTGGGGAAACATTACTTGATAAAGCTCTAATCAGTAGGTTAACATTACTTGATAAAGCTCTACTCAGAGGGGAAACATTACATGATAAAGCTCTACTCAGTGGGGAAACATTACTTGATAAAGTTCTACTCAGTGGGGAAACATTACTTGATAAAGCTCTACTCAGTGGGGAAATATTACTTGATAAAGCTCTACTCAGTGGGGAAATATTACTTGATAAAGCTCTACTCAGTGGGGAAACATTACTTGATAAAGCTCTACTCAGTGGGGAAACATTACTTGATAAAGCTCTTCTCAGAAGAGAAATATTACTTGATAAAGCTCTACTTAGAGGGGAAACATTACTTGATAAAGCTCTACTCAGAAGGGAAACATAACTTGATAAAACTCTACTCAGAGGGGAAACATTATTTGATAAAGCTCTACTCAGTGGGGAAATATTACTTGATAAAGCTCTACTCAGAGAGGAAACATTACTTGATAAAGCTCTACTCAGAAGGGAAACATTATTTGATAAAGCTCTACTCAGAGGGGAAACATTACTTGATAAAGCTCTACTCAGTGGGGAAATATTACTTGATAAAGCTCTACTCAGAGGGGAAACATTACTTGATAAAGCTCTACTCAGAGGGGAAACATTACTTGATAAAGCTCTACTCAGAGGGGAAACATTACTTGATAAAGCTCTACTCAGTGGGGAAATATTACTTGATAAACCTCTACTCAGAGGGGATACATTACTTGATAAAGCTCTATTCAGAGGGGAAACATTACTTGATAAAGCTCTACTCAGAGGAGAAAAATTACTTGACAAAGCTCAACTCAGAAAGGAAACATTACTTGATAAAGCTCTACTCAGAGGGAAACTATTACTTGATAAAGCTCTACTCAGAGGAGAAAAATTACTTGATAAAGCTCTACTCAGAGGGGAAACATTACTTGATAAAGCTCTACTCAGAGGAGAAACATTACTTGATAAAGCTCTACTCAGAGGGGAAACATTACTTGATAAAGCTCTACTTAGAGGGGAAACATTACTTGATAAAGCTCTACTCAGAGGGGAAACATTACTTGATAAAGCTCTACTCAGAGGGGAAACATTACTTGATAAAGCTCTACTAAGAGGAGAAACATTACTTAATAAAGCTCTACTCAGAGGGGAAACATTAATTGATAAAGCTCTACTCAGAGGGGAAACATTACTTAATAAAGCTGAAAGCAGAGTGAAATATTAACTGATAAAGTTCTTCAAAGAGCGAAACAATTCTTGATAAAGCTCCACACAGTGAAGCTTTGTCCTCACCAGAATCTTACTCTACGTGCATCTTTCAACTCGTAAATCTATATTTATCTTGAGTGAGCTCTGGACTACCAGCACAGAGAGCTGTCAAGACCTCTGAAATTATCACTGGTTGCTTAAAGCTCTCGCTTCACACGGTGAGTGTCCGGGATCGATTCCCGGCGAGGGTAGCGACATTAGGCGTGCTCACCCATCAGTAATAATGGGTACCTGAGTGTCAGTCGACTGGTGTGGGTCGCATCCTGGGACATAACTGACCTAACATCCCGTTGACTCATCTGAGTCTTCAGCTTCCAGTTGTGTCCCCTTGTTTCTGTGTTCCCTCTCTGGAACATCCTGTCACTGTCTACGTTGCCGATTCCCCGCAGTATTTTGTATGTCGTTATCATGTCTCCTCTGACCCTTCTTTCCTCCAGTGTTGTTAGTCCTATTTCCCTCAACCTTTCTTCATAGGACAGTCCCCTGAGTTGTGGAACTAACCTTGTCGCAAACCTTTGCACTTTCTCTAGTTTCTTTGCGTGCTTGACCAGGTGTGGGTTCCAGACTGGTGCTGCATATTCTAGTATAGGCCTGATGTACACGGTGTACAGTGTCTTGAACGATTCCTTGTTAAGGTAACGGAACGCTAATCTTAGGTTTGCCAGTCGCCCATATGCTGCCGCAGTTATCTGGTTGATGTGTGCCTCCGGAGACGTGCTTGGCATTATACTCACCCCAAGGTCTTTCTCCTTTGACGAGGTTTGTAGCCTTTGTCCGCCTAGCCTGTATTCTGTCAGCGGTCTTCTTTGCCCTTCTCCGATCTTCATGACTTTGCATTTGGTGGGATTGAATTCGAGAAGCCAGTTGCTAGACCAGATGTCAAGCTTGTCCAGGTCTGTTTGAAGTCCTGCTTGGTCCTCTTCCGATGTGATTCTCCTCATTAATTTCACATCATCTGCGAACAGAGACACTTCTGAGTCTATCCCGTCCGTCATGTCATTTACATATACCAAGAATAACACTGGTCTTAGGACTGACCCCTGCGGTACACCGCTCGTCACAGGCGCCCACTGTGATACCTCATCATGCACCATGACCCGTTGTTGCCTCCCTGTGAGGTAGTCCCTGATCCATTCCAGTGCCCTTCCTGTTATACATGCTTGATATTCCAACTTCTTTACTAATCTCATGTGAGGAACTTTGTCGAAGGCCTTCCTGCAGTCCAGGATATTGCAATCAACCCACCCCTCTCTCTCTTGCCTTACCTCTGTTACTTTATCATAGAACTCCAGGAGATTTGTTACAGAGGATTTGCCTTCCCGGAATCCGTGCTGTCTGGTGTTTAAAATCCTGTTTAGCTCCAGATGCTCCATCATTCTCTTCCTGATGATTTTCTCCAGGACTTTGCACACTATACATGTAAGTGACACCGGTCTATAGTTTAGTGCCTCTTTTCTGTCTCCTTTTTTAAAGATGGTGATTACGTTGGCCTTTTTCCATACCTCAGGTAGCTGCCCAGTTTCAAGGGATGTGTTGAATATTATGGTAAGTGGCACACTCAGTACCTCAGCTCCTTCCCGAAGAACCCACGGGGAGATATTGTCCGGACCCATCGCCTTTGAGGTATCAAGGTCACTGAGTAACTGCTTCACCTCCTCCTCAGTTGTGTGTATACCCTCTAGCACTTGATAAATCCGTTGTTGGTGATGCACCCCATCCTGTCTACCCAGCTGCCTTCCTACCTCTACTGTGAATACTTCCTTAATTAAACCTCAAGTTGAGCTCCTCACATACCTCTTGATCGTTACTTGTGAGTTCCCCATCTTCTCTCCTCAGCCTTATCACCTGGTCCTTGACTGTTGTCTTCCTTCTGATGTGACTGTACATCAGTTTCGGGACGGACTTAACTTTCGATGCTATTTTGTTTTCGTGCATACTCGTTTCTAGCTCTTCTGCTAATCTCTTTGTTTACTTTGGTTCTTTGCCTTCTGTACCTTTTCCATTCTCTGACACTCTGAGTCTTTGCCTCCCTGCACCTTTGGGTAAACCACTGGCTCTTTCTGGCCTTCCCATTTAATCTTTTTCCTCTGGGTATAAACCGTTCCTCTGCCTCCTTTTACTTTGCCCCTACATATTCCATAATTTCATTTATTGACTGTCCTTCCATTTTCCTTTCCCACTGAACCCCCTGCAGGAAATTCCTCTTTTATAGTCTGGTTTGTCTCTTTTGGTACCGTTTTCCCTCTCCACCTGTAGCTCTACAATGTACTCAAAGCTCAGCACCATATGGTCGCTGGCTCCCAGGGGGCTCTCGTGTGTTATGTCTTCAATATTTGAGCTGTTCAGGGTGAATACAAGGTCCAGTCTTGCTGGTTCATCCTCTCCTCTCTCTCTGGTCGTGTCCCTGACATGTTGGTGCATCAGGTTTTCCAGTACCACGTCCATCATCTTGGCTCTCCAAGTTTCTGGACCCCCACATGGTTCTTGGTTCTCCCAGTCGATCTCCCTGTGGTTGAAATCGCCCATGACCAGTAACTTCGCTCTGCTCATGTGCGCTTTCCTTGCCACCTCCGCCAGAGTGTCCACCATCATCATATTCCTCACCTGGCCTCCTGCAGTTCTGTGGTGGGTTATACATCACTGCAATGACTATCCTGGGCTCCCCAGACTGGATGGTACCTACTATGAAGTTCCTTTCTCTACACACCTCCATTCCTTCCATTTCCTCGAATCTCCAACGGTTCCTTACAAGCAGTGCGACCCCTATTCGCCCCCTGTTCCTTCTATCTTTCCTCAGGATCTGATATCCCTGTGGGAAGATTGCATCTGTTACTGTCTCATTGACTTTAGTTTCTGTGATGGCTATGATGTCTGGGGACACCTCACCTATTCTTTCATTCCACTCTTCATACTTATTTGTAATTCCATCCGCATTTGTGTGTGTGTGTGTGTGTATGTGTTTTGTGTGTGTGTGTGTACTCACCTAATTGTACTCACCTAATTGTGGTTGCAGGGGTCGAGACTCAGCTCCTGGCCCCGCCTCTTCGCTGTCCGCTACTGGGTCTCTGCTCTCCCTGCTCCATGAGCTTTATCATACCTCGTCTTAAAACTGTGTATGGTTCCTGCCTCCACTATATCTTTCTCAACACTATTCCACTTCCTGACTACTCTGTGGCTGAAGAAATGTTTCCTAACATCCCTTTGACTCATCTGAGTCTTCAGCTTCCAGTTGTGCCCCCTTGTTTCTGTGTTCCCTCTCTGGAACATCCTGTCACTGTCTACCTTGTCGATTCCCCGCAGTATTTTGTATGTCGTTATCATGTCTCCTCTGACCCTTCTTTCCTCCAGTGTTGTTAGTCCTATTTCCCTCAACCTTTCTTCATAAGACAGACCCCTGAGTTGTGGAACTAACCTTGTCGCAAACCTTTGCACTTTCTCTAGTTTCTTTACGTGCTTGACCAGGTGTGGGTTCCAGACTGGTGCTGCATATTCTAGTATGGGCCTGACGTGTGTGTGTGTGTGTGTGTGTGTGTGTGTGTGTGTGTGTGATAGTTTTTTGTGTGTGTGTGTGCGTTAGTATTGTGTGTGTTAGTTTTGTGTGTGTGTTAGTTTTGTGTGTGTGTGTGTGTTAGTTTTGTGTGTATGTGTGTTAGTTTTGTGTGTGTGTGTGTGTGTGTGTATGTATGTGTGTGTGTATGTATGTGTGTGTGTATGTATGTGTGTGTGTATGTATGTGTGTGTGTGGGTTGTTTGAAAAGTAGTGGTGAAATTGTGTGTTATGGTGTATGAGTGTGTATGTGGAGTTTGCGAGTGACACGTCGTCTGCAGTGCTTCTCTACCTGGCCTGACCTGACATACCTGACCTACCAGTTAATGTGTGTGTGTTAGTTACCATTTTGTCCTAGGCAAATGTCAATTAGACACTAGGCCTATTGTATGTATGTGTGTGTGTGTGTAAGGAAACACTTCGAAATGTTTCTGCCCCACCGGGAATTGAACCCGGCCCCTCCGTGCGTGAAGCGAGAGCTTTACCTACTAGGCCACCGGGGTGTGTGTTAGTTACCATTTTGTCCTAGGCACATGTCAATTAGACACTAGGCCTGTTGTATGTATGTGTGAGTGTGTGTGTGTGTGTGTGTAAGGAAACACTTCGAAATGTTTCTGCCCCACCGGGAATTGAACCCGGCCCCTCCGTGCGTGAAGCGAGAGCTTTACCCACTAGGCCACCGGGGCTGTGTGTGTGTGTGTGTGTGTGTGTGTATGTGTGTGTGTGTGTGTGGAACTATATGTGTGTGGATTTATTGTGTGAAAAGTAGTGGTGAAATTGTGTTATGGTGTATGAGTGTGTATGTATGTGTGTATGTGGGGTCTGTGAGTAACACGTAGTCTACAGTGCTCCTCTACCTGGCCTGACCTGACACACCTGATCTACCAGTTAATGTATTCTATGATTCACCTGTCTGCTCGCCCTTTTCTACTAGAAATTACCAATTGCTATTTGTACCGAGTACTTGATATCCTATTCCTTATCTTACTATGAGAGTTGACCGTTCACAAACAGCTTAGCGGTTAGGTAATTGGAACTTACACCCGACACCCCGAAAACCACGCATAGGTGAATACTTGCGATGCGATGCAGCTTGTCCAGCGTGTAGTAGCCTGTAGATTGTCCAACTCGATGTGATGTTCTGGCGTATATCCACTTTCGTTTCTTGTCGATATATAATATAACCTATTCACTGTATTTCTTTCACTTGTCACATATTTATTTCACTTTATTATCCAGGGTGACACACGTGGCAACGTCGCCTGGAGCACACTAGGCCCACTCTGACCCCGCCACCAAATATTTATTTCTAGTTCACTTATAAAATTATCCTCTCCTCTCTCTCTGGTCGTGTCCCTGACATGTTGGTGCATCAGGTTTTCCAGTACCACGTCCATCATCTTGGCTTTCCAAGTTTCTGGACCCCCACATGGTTCATGGTTCTCCCAGTCGATCTCCCTGTGGTTGAAATCTCCCATGACCAGTAGCTTCGCTCTGCTCATGTGTGCTTTTCTTGCCACCTCCACCAGGGTGTCCACCATCGCTCTGTTGTTCTCATCGTATTCTTCTCCTGGCATCCTGCAGTTCTGTGGTGGGTTATACATCACTGCAATGATTATCTTATGCTCCCCAGACTGGATGGTACCTACTATGAAGTCCCGTTCTCTACCCACCTCCACTCCTACCATTTCCTCGAATCTCCAACGGTGCCTTACAAGCAGTGCGACCCCTCCACCCCCCCCTGCTCCTCCTATCTTTCCTCAGGATCTGATATCCCTGTGGGAAGATTGCATCTGTTACTGTCTCATTTAGTTTAGTTTCTGTGACCGCTATGATGTCTGGGGATGCCTCATCTATTCTTTCATTCCACTCTTCATACTTATTCGTAATTCCATCCGCGTTTGTGTACCAAACCTTCAACCTTGTTTCCAATACTGTGGCCCTGTGGAGATCTTGGTGGGTTGGGGGTGTGGGCAGGGTGCCCACAGGGGGTTGCAGCATGGGTGGGGGTGTTTGTATGGTTGGGGTATTGGCAGGTGGGGTGGAGTTTGAGGTGGGGGTGGGGGGTAACTGTGACGGTGGGTTTTCATTTGCTAGGGTGGGGACAGGGGCCTGATAAGTGGGTGTGGTGCTAGAGTGTATGGGTGTCGTGGGTTGTTTGTGATATGAGGCCCACTGAGTGTATTTCCAGTGTGTGTGTTTGTTCTGCTTGGTCTTGGTGTCTTCCGTATCTCGCTGTCTCCCCTCCCCCCTCTCTTCGCCTTCTTATCTTCTCCCTCCGGGCCTCCCTTTCTTCCTGTGTTCTGTCTCGATCTAGGTATACATTCCGGTACCCCTGGTTCGTCCTCAGCCGAGCTTTCTCTTGCAGGATCATGGTGCGTGCTGATTCTGCCTTGAATATTACCTTCAGGGGTCGATTTCTTCCCTTTGTGTACCACCCGATTCTCCGAAAATTTGTTACTTGGGATGAGTCTCCCCCTATTGCTAGCATGATACCATCGATCTGTTCTGTCTCCTCCTGTTTCCTTCTGTCGTGGGTGTCCCCTTCGACTTCCTTCAGGCCATAGATAAAGATCGACTTCTCCCTTTCCTCCTCCCACTGTGTCTCCCATTGCCTTGTCAAAGGTGTGTGAGTGTGTGTGTGTATGAGTGTGTGTGTGAGTGTGTGTGTGTGTGAGTGTGTGTGTGAGTGTGTGTGTGTGTGTGAGTGAGTGTGTGTGTGTGTGTGTGTGTGTGTCACTTAGGGCAGGACAAGACGTACCGGCAAGTTTCCTAACATCTACTGTCGTGTTCACCTAACAGCAAGTAGGTACCTGGGAGTGAGTGCAGTAACGAAGGCGTCATCAGGTACCAGACACCAGCAACAATAAGTTACTTGGTTGTTCTGTTATCCTACTTTATTATCTCTCCTCTTAATACACCATACATTTCTTCTTCTCCATCTTGTCCTTCTCCATCTTGTTCTTCTTCTCCTTCTTGTTCTTCTCCTTGTTCTTCTCCATCTTGTTCTTCTTGTTCTTCTTGTTCTTGTCCACCTTGTTCTTGTTCTTCTTCTTGTTCTCCATTTTGTTCATCTTGCTCTTGTTCTTCTCCATCTTCTTTTTATCCATCTCGTCCTTGTTCTTCTTCTTCATCTTGTTCTTCTTCTCCTTCTTGTTCTTCTTGCTTGTTAAGTAAAAGGACACAAATGCAACTAATGTGACATTTTATTGTGGCAACGTGTCGCTCTCCAGGATCTTTCTCAAGCCGTTACAACACAAGCACCTCGTAGAGGTGGAGCACTGCTACACGTCTTCTCTATTCCATCCTCCAGAAGAAATATTTGTCTAACCTATTTTATACTACCCATGTAATTGTTTTATCACCTCCTACTACCCATTGTAATTGTTTTATCACCTCCTACTACCCATGTAATTGTTTTATCACCTCCTACTACCCATGTAATTGTTTTATTACCTCCTACTACCCATGTAATTGTTTTATCACCTCCTACTACCCATGTAATTGTTTTATCACTTCCTACTACCCATGTAATTGTTTTATCACCTCCTACTACCCATGTAATTGTTTTATTACCTCCTACTACCCATGTAATTGTTTTATCACCTCCTACTACCCATGTAATTGTTTTATCACCTCCTACTACCCATGTAATTGTTTTATCACCTCCTACTACCCATGTAATTGTTTTATCACCTCCTACTACCCATGTAATTGTTTTATCACCTCCTACTACCCATTGTAATTGTTTTATCACCTCCTACTACCCATTGTAATTGTTTTATCACCTCCTACTACCCATGTAATTGTTTTATCACCTCCTACTACCCATTGTAATTGTTTTATCACCTCCTACTACCCATTGTAATTGTTTTATCACCTCCTACTACCCATGTAATTGTTTTATCACCTTTACCATGCAATTATTGTTCTACATTGTTTATCACTCTACTACCCTTATATCACTACTTTTACCACCACTAGTATTACTCATTGCAAAATTGATTGTTCTCCATTATCGCTTTAACGGCTTACAAACTCCTGGATAGCAAACTTGCCACCCAATAAAACCACTTAAATTGCATTTGTGTCCTTTTTAACTTAACAAAGTCTGGAGCGAAATTTACCAATAATATTACATTCTTCTTGTTCTTATTCCTTTCTTTCCTCCAACTTATCCTCTTCTTCTATTCCTCTTTCCCCTTCCTCCACTTACTCCTCTTCCTCCTCCTCCTCATCTTCCACCTCCTCAAAGCTTCCTACTCCTAATCTTTCCACCTCGTAAAGCTTCAGTATTCGTGAAATGTTTCAGTATTCAGTAGAAATGTTTCAGTATTCAGTAGAAATGTTTCAGTATTCAGTAGAAATGTTTCAGTATTCAGTAGAAATGTTTCAGTATTCAGTAGAAATGTTTCAGTATTCAGTAGAAATGTTTCAGTATTCAGTAGAAATGTTTCAGTATTCAGTAGAAATGTTTCAGTATTCAGTAGAAATGTTTCAGTATTCAGTAGAAATAAATGAAATCACGTTCGTTCGAATGTTTGTCAGAAATGATCATGTCTGAGTCAGGTGTTAAACAGGTGTTAGGCAGGTGTGATGAAGGTGTCAGGCAGATGTTATGTTCCGCAGTAGGTGTTGAAGAACATGCCAGCTGGAGCCACAGTTGGCGTCAATATCGTCGTCTTGGTGACGTGTGTGTTGGTGGGGTCGTCCTGAGTATCACCTCACTCATACTCACCTCACATATGTGTTAGTTGTCTTATACCTGATTATTATGTACTCCTAACGGAATATAGGTATCTGGGTGTTACTCACACCTGATGACCCTTTCCTCCTTACTAAGACATAGGTACCTTGGTATTAAACACTACACACTTGCTGAATAAAGGATCAATATGGCAGATGCTGCAGTTGTATGGAATAGTTTTTTATGAGGACATTGAGACTCGAGTTAGAGTACTTAGCAGAGAGGGAGATTATTTTCCACTTAAAGTAGACCTTAGACAGTGATGTCGTCATGGTCATTTAACATTCATTTATTAATGAGGCTGAGAAAGAAGTGAATGTTGAGGTGTTATTGTGAGGTGTGAGTTTAAAAGATGAAGAATCTAACATAAAGTGTGTGCTGTCACAGTTGATTTTTGCCGATGACTCGGTGCTTTTGGGAGACTCTGAAGAGAAGTTTCTCAGGTTGATAGACGAATTTGAAAGAATATGTAAAAGGAAATTGAAAGTGAACATAGGAAAGAGAAATGTGATGAAGGGTAACAAAAATATTAGATAATGAAAGACTGGATATCAGATTGGAAAGCGGGAGTATAGAGGAAGTGAATATGTTGAGATTCTTGAGAGTGGACTTCTAGGCGGACTGCTCTATGAAAGGTGAGGTGAACCATAGAACTGACTAGGGGGAAAAAGATGGGAGGTGTATTGAGACAAAAAGGGAAAATGCATCAAAGTATAGTTGTATCAGCATTCTTATATGGGTGTGAAGCATGGGATTTGAACGTTGCAGGGAGGAGGAGGAAGCTGGAGACAGTGGAGATGTCGTGTCTGAGGGCAATGTGTAGAGTGAATATTGGATATTAGAAGGACGTGCGGGTTACTAAAAGTATTATTAAGAAAGCTGTGGAGGAGTTGTTGAAGAGAGGATGGAGCAAAACAGGATGACTTGTAGAGATATAAACCTGTAGTGGAGAGGAGGGGTAGAGTTCGTTCTAAAAAAGTCAAAGGAGAGTTTGTGTGAAGGGCTTGGTCATTCAGTAAGAATGTGTGAGCATGTTAGATAGGAGTGAGTGAAAACAAGTGGTTTTTATTATTTGCCTATAGGTGTCTTAAAACAAATTGATGCTTTTGTTCTGCTGGTAGTAAATATTGTATATTCAAAACCTTTCACAACTTCCTGCTCATGTTCACCTGGAAGTAATTAGGTACCTAAGTGTTAGTTTTCTTACAGTAAATAGGTTCTTCTGTAAGTTTATTCAGGAATACACAAGTACAGTTACATAGATCATCATACATAGCTGCATATGTGTAGAAAACCTAGGATAACCCAAAAAAGTCAGACAGAGTGACTTATTTCCATTGGAGTCCTTTTAATACCTTAATATTATACACTGTAGAAGATATATGTTATTATACTATAAAGAATATATACTAGGAATAAGGTAAAAAAGAGTTATTTACATTTATATGTGTGTTAGCTAAAAAAATAAAAAATCATTCTCCTCCCTTTCTGTCGCTACATTCATTAGGTACCTTTTGGCTCTCTTCTTGAACTGGTTCATGCTATGACTGGCTTTGACATGTGCAGGCAGTCTGTTCCATTCCTTTATTGCTGTACAATAAAAGGTGTTTGAAGCCTGGCCACTGAGTGTGGGTACTACAAAGTTGTGCTCTCTCCCCCTAGTACTATGACTGCTTTGGTTCCCAGCCTTGACAAAATTGGCAGCAAGATATTCTGGACACTGTTTGTGAGCAATTTTATAAACTTGATTCAACTTAAGTTGTTTTACTCTGTCTTCAATATTCAGCATATCCAATTGTTGTAATTCATCCTGGCCTACATGCTCTCTTGGGCCCAGGTCCAGGATGAATCTTACCATTTTGTTCTGGGTGATTAGTAGTTTCTCTTTCAGTTTTTTTGTCAAGGCAGAGTACCATGAAGAACAAACGTAGTCCAAATGACATTGTATAAGAGCTAGACATAGGGTCCTGGGAGCCTCAGTAGGTAAACACTGTGCTTGTCTGTAGCCTGGCATTCGCTTTCTTTACTACACTGTTCCCTATCAGTTCTCCTGACATGCATGGGTCCTGGAGTTTACCTAGAGAGAGTTCCGGGGGTCAACACCCCCGCGGCCCGGTCTGTGACCAGGCCTCAAAGGGGATTCCCAGATGGATTCCCAATTACATCGGACATTAAAATTATTCACCCTTCTCAGTTTATGTTTCGTGCCAAAGAGTATGGCTTCTGTTTTCTCGAGATGTAACTATAGTTTGTTGTCTACTAACCATTTGCTGCAGGACTCCAGTTCCAGTATTAATACATTAGCTATATCTTGTGGGTCTTTACCTGACACTAACAGAGCACTGTCATCCGCATACAGTAGGAGTTTGCAATTGACACAACATAGAAATAATAAGGGACCCAGAATACTACCTTGGGGAACTCCACATGCTATCGGCAGTGGTTCTGATTCTGTTTTGTTGATTTTCACAATTTGTTTCCTATTGCTAAGATAGGACTTAAACCAGTTGACAGTATCGAAGGCCTTTTGCAAGTCTAAAGTTACCATTCCTATGAGGTTCCCTATCGACATTTCAGTTCTCATGTAAACCATCAGATTAATTAGGGAGGTGTCGGTTGAGTAAGAGCTCCTAAAGTCTGATTTTTAACTATGAAGAATGTTGTTGTCACTAAGATACTTAACTACTTGACAATACACCGCCCTCTCTATAATTTTGGATATTACACTGAGTATACTAACAGGCCTATAGTTGCTGACATTCGACCTACTATTTTTCTTGAAGATCGGAGTAACTTTGGCCTCCTTGAACCCCTCTGGTACTGTATTAGTTGTGATGGACAAATTTATTATGTGAGCAATGGGGATTGCCATTTCAGAGGCACCATCTTTTAGGAACTTAGACGGGATGTTATCTGGGCCGGTGCTCTTAGTTGGGTTTAACCTGCTTAGTTCTTTTTGCACTTGTAGTAAATAGAATTCTGTATTTTAACCATCCTACACCTAATGTCTCGGATCACCTTGCAGTAAAAAAGATGCCTGTGTATTAATTACTATGCACTTACTGCCATTATTTACCTAGCAGTAACTAGGAATGATATTATTAGTCAATTTTCACTTAATAATAATATAATATCTTTATTTCCTACATGTACATGGTATACAGGCCTAGATTTAGATTCAGATTTTTTATATCTTTACAAGTTTACAATGTGGTTGACATATTGTAGGAAATATATATACATAGGTAGTTTACAGTGAGAGTTTACAATGATTTGTTGTGCAAAGAGAGTCACTATCATGCCTAGGCAATACATCAATGACATACTTCTATATAGAAAGCCCCTTTGTTATGCAGAGCATTTCGGGCCATTTAGGTCAGCGTCCCAGGTTGCAACCCACACCAGTCGACTAATACCCAGGTACCCATTTACTGATGGGTGAACATAGACAACAGGTGTGAAAAAAAGCACGCCCAATGTTTCTACCCTGGCAGGGAATCGAACCCAGACCCTCGCCGTGTCAAGCGAGAGTTTTAGTCACCAGGCCCCCAGAGCCCCTTATAATTATCCATTGTCATGTGGCCAGCGTCAACACACAGGTTACTAGGACCCAAGTTGGTATCAGACCACACAACAGGTGGCTAGCGTCAACACACAGGTTACTAGGACCCAAGTTGGTCTCAGACCACACAACAGGTGGCTAGCGTCAACACACAGGTTACTAGGACCCAAGTTGGTCTCAGACCACACAACAGGTGGCTAGCGTCAACACACAGGTTACCAGGACCCAAGTTGGTCTCAGACCACACAACAGGTGGCTAGCGTCAACACACAGGTTACCAGGACCCAAGTTGGTCTCAGACCACACAACAGGTGGCTAGCATCAACACAGGTTACCAGGACCCAAGTTGGTCTCAGACCACACAACAGGTGGCTAGCATCAACACACAGGTTACTAGGACCCAAGATGGTCTTAGACCACACGCCAGGTGACAAGCATCAATAGACACGTTAACAGGACCAAAGATGGTCTTGGACCAACCAGAGTCGTTCACACAAAGAACAATCTTCTTCACATTAAAAATGCCATTATCTACTTTATGGGTCTTGTTTACACACAGGTTACCAGGACTTAACATGGTCTCAGACCACACATTTTGTTAGTTTCTGGTATTGTTAGTCTTACAGGAGCTGTAAACTCGCTGGGGGTCACGGACCCTCAGTGATAAATGTTATATTTATGTGGAAGAGTTACAAATGAGGTTTGATCCGAGGAGTGGGATGGTACCTCAATTTCCCAGAGGGAAGACTCGTATAAACAATAGATAAGTAGAGAAATAACACTGTGACACGCATGTTTTCACTCGTATAAGTCAAATATATAAAAGCGTATATATAGCCACGTATAGTGTATATCAGATATAATGTCTCAGTTTACAGGAGAACAATGACTGGAGAAGAGAGATGGTTTGAGAACTCTGAAAAAGCCATTAATACAATAGAGAGTTTCAGCAGACTTATTATTAAGCTATGAATATGAGGGAGGCAGAAATAAAAGTGTCATTATGAAGATGTTAAATTAGACTTGAAGAGAATTGTTGGAGCCTGTGTTAGTGTGGGTTTGTTTATTGTTTATTGATTAATGTGAGAGAACAGGAGGGAGGGAGGGAGGGAGGACGGGAGAGAGGGAGGGAGGGAGGGAGGGAGGACGGGAGAGAGAGAGGGAGGGAGGACGGGAGAGAGAGAGGGAGAGAGGGAGGGAACGAGGAATGGAAATGATTTAGAGAAGGAGGAAGGTAGGGTCCACCTATCTGGAATCTACCTGGGACGTGTTGTTTAGCTCTGTCCCTGACCAGGCCTCCTGGTGGTTCAGTGCCTGATCAACTAGGCTGTTACTTCTGGCCGCACGCCGTCCAATGTATGAACTATAGCACAGTTGATCTAGAACCGTCTTTAGGAACCTATCCAATACCCTCTTGAAGTCAATAGGTAGTTCTCTTATGTTTGTTGGGAGGTCGCTGAACACTCTTAGTGTACTCACGTCACCCCTGTGTTTCATAGGGGTGTGTTGCATCATCTGCACACTCTTTTGTTTTCGGAATGAGTGATCTGTTCATGCAGATTTGGGACTACTCCCTCTAGTATTTTCCAGGTGTAAATTATGTTGTATCTTTCTTTCCTGCATTCCAAGGAGTACAAGTGTGGTGCGCCCCAAGTACTTTACAATTTATTCAGCATTCATCACACACCCATTGGCATGCCAGTTTGGCCAGCAAATTGGCAATTCAGAAGGGAGCATTTCTGAGGCTCCTTTGCTCTGTTAATTACCCATTTCAGTTAACCAGTTGCATGAAAGCTGGCCTCTCACCTGAAGTGAGGTAAATAATCACTAGGCTGTGGGTCAGTTGCTCACTCATGCTGGTCGTGTACACTTGTACTCTCTAGTCTGTCCGAGGGGCTAAACCTAACGTTATGAGTGACTCTTTGCTCTCTGGCTTATTATTGTACTACTGCTGACATAACTCTGTAAATATTGTACATATCTTGGTGAAGGAAATACACGGGGAAAAAAAATGCATACTGAAAAAAACCCATACCATGGGTGGGGTTCGAACCTGCGGTCAGAGAATCTCAAAACTGAGTTTGCCTTTGATTGCCTGATGTAAGGTGATCAAGACTTAGGTGTCGACTTACTGGTAGGTGAAATAGTAGCAGGTGACTAACACACGTTAACAGAGGTAGCAGAAGAGAGGTGACTAGCACCCAGGTAACTATTTACTGTAGGTTAACAAGGACAACAGGTGGAATCGCATCTGCTAGAAAAATGACAGGATGGATAATAAGAACCTTCAAAACCAGGGATGCCAAGCCCATGTTGACACTTTTCAGGTTGCTTGTTCTATCTAGGCTGGAATATTGCTGCACACTAACTGCACCTTTCACGGCAGGTGAAATTGCTGACCTAGAAAATGTACAGAGAACCTTCACGGCACACATAACTGCGATAAACCAACTCAATTACTGGGAACGATTGAAGTTCCTAAACCTGTACTCCCTAGAATGCAGGCGGGAGACATACCAAACTTGCACACGAGATTTAACATTCCCCCAATGAAAAGCAGGGGTAGGTGCCACTAGCACGTTGAGAGACAACACAATAAGTGTCAGGGGCCCAAGACTATTGAACTGCCTCCCAGCGTACATAAGAGGGATTACCAATAGACCCCTGGCTGTCTTCAAGCAGGCACTGGACAGGCACCTAAAGTCGGTACCTGACCAGCCGGGCTGTGGTTCGTACGTCGGACTGCGTGCGGCCAGCAGTAACAGCCTTGTTGATCAGGCTCTGATTCACCATGAGGCCTGGTCACAGACCGGGCCGTGGGGGCGTTGACCCCCGGAACTCTCTCCAGGTAAACTCCAAGAACCTACTACTGCTAGGTGAGCAGTGTCAGCAGTTAAGATAAAAAGTGTTCGTATTTTTAATGTGGAGGGTTAACCACCCAGGATAGTGTAATGTGGAGGGTTAACCACCCAGGATAGTGTAATGTGGAGGGTTAACCACCCAGGATAGTGTAATGTGGAGGGTTAACCACCCAGGATAGTGTAATGTGGAGGGTTAACCACCCAGGATAGTGTAATGTGGAGGGTTAACCACCCAGGATAGTGTAATGTGGAGGGTTAACCACCCAGGATAGTGTAATGTGGAGGGTTAACCACCCAGGATAGTGTAATGTGGAGGGTTAACCACCCAGGATAGTGTAATGTGGTGGGTTAACCACCCAGGATAGTGTAATGTGGAGGGTTAACCACCGAGGATAGTGTAATGTGGAGGGTTAACCACCAAAGATAGTGTAATGAGGAGGGTTAACCACCCAGGATAGTGTAATGTGGAGGGTTAACCACACAGGATAGTGTAATTTGGAGGGTTAACCACCCAGGATAGTGTAATGTGGAGGGTTAACCACCCAGGATAGTGTAATGTGGAGGGTTAACCACCAAGGATAGTGTAATGTGGAGGGTTAACCACCCAGGATAGCATAATGTGGAGGGTTAACCACCCAGGATAGTGTAATGTGGAGGGTTAAGCACCCAGGATAGTGTAATGTGGAGGGTTAAGCACCCAGGATAGTGTAATGTGGAGGGTTAACCACCCAGGATAGTGTAATGTGGAGGGTTAACCACCCAGGATAGTGTAATGTGGAGGGTTAACCACCCAGGATAGTGTAATGTGGAGGGTTAACCACCCAGGATAGTGTAATGTGGAGGGTTAACCACCCAGGATAGTGTAATGTGGAGGGTTAACCACCCAGGATAGTGTAATGTGGAGGATTAACCACCCAGGATAGTGTAATGTGGAGGGTTAACCACCAAGGATAGTGTAATGAGGAGGGTTAACCACCCAGGATAGTGTAATGTGGAGGGTTAACCACACAGGATAGTGTAATTTGGAGGGTTAACCACCCAGGATAGTGTAATGTGGAGGGTTAACCACCCAGGATAGTGTAATGTGGAGGGTTAACCACCCAGGATAGTGTAATGTGGAGGGTTAACCACCCAGGATAGCATAATGTGGAGGGTTAACCACCCAGGATAGTGTAATGTGGAGGGTTAAGCACCCAGGATAGTGTAATGTGGAGGGTTAACCACCCAGGATAGTGTAATGTTGAGGTTAACCACCCAGGATAGTGTAATGTGGAGGGTTAACCACCCAGGATAGTGTAACGTGGAGGGTTAACCACCCAGGATGAGTTAATGTGGAGGGTTAACCCCAGGATAGTGTAATGTGGAGGTTAACCACCCAGGATAGTGTAATGTGGAGGGTTAACCACCCAGGATAGTGTAATGTGGAGGGTTAACCATCCAGGATAGTGTAATGTGGATGGTTAACCACCCAGGATAGTGTAATGTGGAGGGTTAACCACCCAGGATAGTGTAATGTGGAGGGTTAACCACCCAGGATAGTGTAATGTGGAGGGTTAACCACCCAGGATAGTGTAATGTGGAGGGTTAACCACCCATGATAGCGTAATCAAGTTAGTGCGTCATCCAGGACTGTCTTATTCCCATTGGGGTCGTTTCAACTTGTCCCCCAGGATGCCACCCACACCAGTCGACAACAGGTGTAATGAAACATGCCCAGTGTTTCCACCCTTGTTCAGGACTAAACCATGAACCCTCAACGTGTGAGGCGAGAGCGTTGGCGACTGAGCCAGTAGCATCTGGTATTCCCCGCCGGTAACCCATACAAGTCCTAACCAAACCCAACGTTGTTAAACTTCGCTGATCAGATGAGAAGCGTAGCATTCAACGTGATGGACAGTGACAGCACGTGTAAGGTAACTAGCACCCAGGTAGCTACTTACTGCTAGGTGGACAGTGACAGCAAGTGTAAGGTAACTAGCACCCAGGTAGCTACTTACTGCTAGGTGGACAGTGACAGCAAGTGTAAGGTAACTAGCACCCAGGTAGCTACTTACTGCTAGGTGGACAGTGACAGCAAGTGTAAGGTAACTAGCACCCAGGTAGCTACTTACTGCTAGGTGGACAGTGACAGCAAGTGTAAGGTAACTAGCACCCATGTAGCTACTTACTGCTAGGTGGACAGTGACAGCAAGTGTAAGGTAACTAGCACCCAGGTAGCTACTTACTGCTAGGTGGACAGTGACAGCAAGTGTAAGGTAACTAGCACCCAGGTAGCTACTTACTGCTAGGTGGACAGTGACAGCAAGTGTAAGGTAACTAGCACCCAGGTAGCTACTTACTGCTAGGTGGACAGTGACAGCAAGTGTAAGGTAACTAGCACCCAGGTAGCTACTTACTGCTAGGTGGACAGTGACAGCAAGTGTAAGGTAACTAGCACCCAGGTAGCTACTTACTGCTAGGTGGACAGTGACAGCAAGTGTAAGGTAACTAGCACCCAGGTAGCTACTTACTGCTAGGTGGACAGTGACAGCAAAATAATTAAATTTTGCTTAATAAACTGCATATTACTTCATATTTTTGGGGGGGACTGAACGTTTTATACACACAGTGTACATAAACGAATCTTTTATTATAATAATACATGTAATCAGTAAGGTGATGAGGATAACAAAAAAAAAGGTAACAAAAGATTGGATATCAGATTGGAGGGAGAGAGTATGGAGGAGGTGAATGTATTCAGATATTTGGGAGTGGACATGTCAGCAGATGGGTCTATGAAAGATGAGGTGAATCATAGAATTGATGAGGGAAAAAGGGTGAGTGGTGCACTGGAGTCTGTGGAGACAAAGAACTTTGTCCATGGAAGTAAAGAGGGGAATGTATTAGAGTATAGTTATACCAACACTCATACATGGGTGTGAAGCATCGGTGGTGAATGTTGCAACAAGGAGAAGGCTGGAGGCAGTGGAGATGTCATGTCTGAGGGCAATGTGTGGTGTGAATACAATGCAGAGAATTCGTAGTTTGGAGATTAGGAGGAGGTGTGGGATTACCAAAACTATTATCCATAGGGCTGAGGAGGGGTTGTTGAGGTGGTTCGGACATGTAGAGAGGATGGAACGAAATAGAATGACTTCGAGAGTGTATAAATCTGTAGTGGAAGGAAAGCGGGGTAGGGGTCGGCCTAGGAAAGGTTGGAGGGAGGGGGTGAAGGAGGTTTTGTGTGCGAGTGGCTTGGACTTCTAGTAAGCATGTGTGAGCGTGTTAGATAGGAGTGAATGGAGACAAATGGTTTTTAGGACTTGACTTGCTGTTGGAGTGTAAGCAAGATAACATTTATGAAGGGTTTCAGGTAAACCTGCAGGCCGGACTTGAGTCCTGGAGATGGGAAGTACATACAGTTCCGGCACTCTGAAGGAGGGGTGTTAATGTTGCAGTTTTATAACTGTAGTGTAAGCACGCCTCTGGCAAGACAGTAACAGAGTGAATGATGATGAAAGTTTTTCTTTTTCGGGCCACCCTGCCTTGGTGGGAAACGGCCGATGTATTTATAATAATATATAATATATATATGCTACAATATGCTGTCTGCATTTTCTGGCACTTGGCACTCTGCCTGGAGCCTTTTTCTGTTATTCTGGATGTGTTAATAATAAAAAAAAATACCAGTATGTAATCAGATAATTTTATTCTAGTTACTCTTATGAGAGAAAGAATTTACGTTTTCTTTGTGTTTTGAATTTAAGTTTTCTGCAGGTTTTCATGGCTAACCTAACAAAAGTTGTTTGTCTATACTTTGCACATTGATAATAATAATAGTAATAATATCTTTATTTCTACAAGTACATGTACAAGGAATACAGACCATAGCTGACATCAATGACATACTACTATATAGAAAGTCGCTTGTTATACTGAGCATTTCCCGCAAATTAGGTTAGTTTTGTCCCAGGATGCGACCCACACCAGTCGACTAACACCCAGGTACCCATTTTACTGATGGGTGAACAGGGACAACAGGTGTAGTGTAAGGAAACACGCTTAATGTTTCCACCATTACCGGAAACTGAACGACGGACCTTCAGCGTGGCCTGGTGGCAAAAGCTCTCTCTTCACACGGCGAATGTCCGGGTTAAGATAAGATAAGATTTAACCTGGAGGGTTAGCCACCCAGGATACCCCAAGAAAGTCAGTGCGTCATCCAGGACTGTGTCTTATTTCCATTGGGGTCCACAATCTGCTAGGAGAACATGACAACAGGAGTGGAAACTTTATTGAAGTCGCAAGTTCCACAGGGTAAGTGAGCCGTAAGGAGCCTTAAACATACCATGGATCGGCCCTCGGTGTTCATGAACCCACACACCCAACAAAAACATAGACATTCAAGTTGACAAGGTAACAATTGTGTACAGTTTAATTGATAGATTTATTCTCCTAGAAAAGCCTAGGAAAGTTTGTACAGTTAGCAACTAATATTAGGATTATTGAAGCAACGTTAGATATTAATAATGTAGCTCTAGCACCCTAACATAGGTAGTTTAGGGCCTGAATAGGCAAGTATTAGGTTATGTTAGCTAGAGAGAACTGGCAGCCCACACTTGAATCTAGGCAGTGTGGGACTCACGACGCGTGACCTGCGTCCTTACCAGACTGGACATCAACCTGAGAACACGTGCTGTGAACAAGCAGCACCCCCCACGTGACTCAACATCTGTCCTGGGGCCCCGGAGGAGAGATCCCGAAGTACCGCGGATATCTCTCTCCATCCAGACATATTGCAGTAAGACTAGACTTTCTTTCTCTCAGTATCTGGCCAGTTTTCTGGGGAAAACGTTAGTGAGTTATCTGTGGGTCTTAAGCGGACGGACGCTTTTGTATTGGTATGTACCAGCGTCGTCTCTTAAGTTCAAGTCTGGAAGCTAGTGTCTCTTACTGTTTAGATATTGCTTGGAGGATATACCCTAGGGCTGGGGATTCTAAGTTAATACAAGACACTAATACCACTCAATTTGCAGATAAAGAATCTTCCCACACACGTGGTGTTTGGAGGGGGTTTATAGCTTAGGAAGTCCAGGATACACATAGCCACTACACCAAGTAAGTTATTTCCTTTTAAGTTTCGTGTAAGCAGTGTGGAATCCCTTTACTGCAGTTAGCTAGAAATTTGTCCCATAGCCACTTGTAAGTCTGAGAGAAGTGTCTCAGAGTGTCGGTGTCAACAGTGCTTGCCCAGTGCAGCTTACAAGGAGGCAGTCCCAAAACAAGTTTCTACATGGTCCTTCTACCCGAGATGTGGAATAGCTGATTAAGCAGTCAGATTAGTCTTAATTAGCTAGGCCACAGTTAATGTAGCAGTCATTTTCGAAGCTAGGTTAAGTTATCACACCTAGGCCCAAAGACTTACACAGGCTAGGTTAAGCTAACTAATCAGAAGTTTATTATTTACAGTAATCTACAGGCAGCCAAGTAGGCTAGTTAGCTTGTGAATTTATTTATTTACAGTGATTACAAGTAAGCCAGGTTAGGAAACTTGTATATTTAATTACTTACAGTGAATTGCAGGCAGCCACAGTTAGGGTAGGCCTCTGCAATATTTATAACAGTTATAACAGCTAGGTCAGATTTAACCTAGCTCTCATTTACCTTGCAAGCTAGATTCAGGCTAGTTGCACACTAATTTCAACAGTTATAAAGTTAGGCTAGGAGTTACCTTCACCAGCTAACCACAATAATTAAACAATCTACTCTCAGTTAAGCCAAAGCTAATTACACAATATTATTTATTTACTGTTTATAAGTCGAATTACTGAATCTATTTTGTGTTAACCAAGTGAATTATTTGCAAAGGCTACATATTTTTACTGTGTGAATGTTATTGTATTTGATTAATTTAATTTGTGAATTGCTAGCTTAAGTCCTGTAACTATTTACTATTGTGTACAGGGAGTTGCTAGGTTAAGCTTTCATAACAACAATATACATTTTAGTTGGGTTTGAGGACTAACAGTGTACATTTAATTGAGTCAAGTCAATATAAGTAAAGAAAGTCATCAAGCTTGTTGAGGAGCTTTGGGAATCACTTATTCTCACCTAATACAGTATCGTGCTGTGGGGTGGGCTAATTAAAGTACAAATTAGTGACACGCTCTTAACTAAACCACAACAATGACGAGGGAGAATCAGAGAGTACCTGCCCCATCTCTAAGTCAGCTAAAACGGTCTATGAGTGCACACAGGAGACGCGTAGTCAAGGCGTGTAAGGAGAGTCAAGATAACAGACAAAATGCAGATGTAGATTATGAAGATCTGTAGAAGTGTTTAAAGCTTTTAGAGAAAAAGCTAACAGACTTTGAGACAGCCTACCAAGAGTATGAGGCAGGAGCCCTTGCAGCAGAGGAGTCAGAGGATATTGTAGAGGAAATTCAGGAGGACTACGACGAGCATGAGGCTCAATGTAAAGCGGAGATGAAATTCTGCAAACAGTTAATGAAAACATTGAAGGCTGATGCAGCAAGGGCAACAAATAATAGTACAGGGCACGCAGGCCACCACAGTCCCCCTAGAGTGTTACCCAGATTGCCTACATTGAATTTACCAATGTTCGACGGAACCTTGACAGAGTACATTGCTTTCTGAGATCAGTTTAAATCCCAGATAGATGACAGGGATGATTTGTCGGACGCCACCAAATTACAGTATTTACGTTCACAGCTCAAGGGTAAAGCCCTGGACTTGATCCGGCATTACTAAACCACTGATATTAATTATCAACATGCCAAGGATCAACTAAAGAATGCATATGGCAACACAGAGGAGATGATGATAGCTATATTTTATCGATTGTCCGATCTTGAGGTTTGCCGTCATGACCTTCAGAGCTTAGAGAAGTTCCGAATCGAAGTTATGAGTTTGACAAATAGTCTCAAAGATCTATATGATTGGGGTAGCGCAGAATGGATGGTCAGTCAGACGATTCAGAGGAAACTAGCTAGCACTACAGTACATGAGTTACATTTGAAGTATAGGACTAACCGGTTCACAGTGCAACAGATCGTGTAGGGGTTGGGCGATATCGTGATTCACCTGAGTATAGTGTAATGAAGCAAATCAGCCCCTCAAGCATTATTTATGTAAGGTGTGATAAATATTAGTTGTGAAAATTTCATGACTGTCCTCACTTATATTTCTTGTCTATATCCTTATCTATTTACCATGTGCATAGTTCTGTAACTCAGGGGAAAGAAATAAATGCTGTTAATTAACTCAAGAAATGTATTTGAACTGTGACCATCTTCGCATTCTGTTGCTCTGTTATTGTATGTTCCAATATGTTTTCTCTAGAATTTGTGTTAATTTGTAATATAGCGTATAACATTAATTTTCTTTGTGTCTGATTATTTTTCTAGTATTAGTATTCATTGTAATAATTATTGTGAGTAGAAATAAGGTTTATAGAGGCAAGTTGACCGTCTTGTGTAGAAATTTTTAAAGAGTTTGTGTACATGAGAGGGATTCGATTCAAAACAAGGGAGGGAACACGCGGAAGAGTTTCCATGACCACTCTCACACCTTTGTCAGCTTAAGAAGCCTTTTTCAACTTCTCATATTGATTATACTGCTGCTAACAAGTGAGTTCATAATCTGTGTTGAGAGAGATAAGTAGAGAAGATCAAATATTGTTACAATGCAGTCTTTTTGTGTTATAGCCATTGGAGGAACAAGCCTCCAGCCGGCATATCTTGTATCACTAAGAAAAGGCCTATTAACTGTGTATACCTTGTAACTTGCCTTATTATGATAGTTAAATGATACCTGTATATTGTATGATTAGAGTAAATTGTAAGAATAATGATAATTTAAGGTGTAATGACTAGTATTTTTGACCATGTGATCTACCCCAATACTTATTATTTCTAACCTATATCTTATTCCTAACCTATCTTTTATGCTAATACTCTTTTATTAAATATCTACTACTTATGTTTAACTATGCTTATTTCCTGTAATTTATCTGTGACATGTAACTTGACTTAATCTAGCTTACCTGTGTCTTTGCTACCTTGTACCACTATTTTATTTTTCTCTGTCTTATTCATACTAGTCTATGTTTCATGTATATTCTGTGCATAATATATATGTTCATTCTTTTTTTTGTGTATTATAATTGTGTTAAGTTACACTGTTTGCTCACTGTATTTCAGCTGTCTTATTTTTATGTAAAATCTTGAATTGTTTTTGATATGCCATTTTTTATTGTTTTCATAATTTGTTAATTATATTCCATTCTTATATTTTTTTTACAAGATCTTATTTTGTTTGTAGAAGTTCTTGCTTGTGTATTTTGTGACTAAACCTGAAAAATGTTTTTAGGTTTAGCAGCAACCAGGCACCCCCCCAAAGAGATGCCTCAAGAGTAGGAGAAGGCTAGGGGTTAGCAACCAGGCACCCCCCAAAGATATGCCTCCAAAGTAGGAGAGATCCACCAGAAATACTGAGGAGAGGATAGTGCTAGAGACCGTGAACACCCTAGCCCTGGAGGATCAGACCAGGCTTGTAATCTGGGATTTGGAAGGTCTCAGGAGCATCCTGAGGCAGGAATGTATCAAGGAAATGTAAATCTCAGTATGGAAAAGCTATGTGGGGAGGGCGTGTTAACATCAGTAAGCAAGGCTTACTCTAAGAATTAAGTATTTTCTATTACAATGTTTTTTTTTGTGCCAACACTTTCTGATACCCTTGTAATGTGTTTATTAAATTGTAAGTGGTTATGTCTGGGTATGTTTTACTTCCACCTTTGAGCCATGTATACAAGGTCCATGTGTCAGAGACTAAATTAAATAACCTATTGATGTTATCATTTTTCTGTGGAGAGTCAAGCCCCTGATAAGGTGCCTACTGCTCGTGTTTTCAGGCCATGCTACCCTAAGAGCCAGTACTTATCAGGACCCCTATCTTGTTTTAACTATCCTGTGTTATTTCTCACTGGGTTTTCTCCTGCTCTAACCCAAACTCCTTGTTTTTCTCCCTTCCATGACTATCATTTCTTTATCCTTCCACTATTAAAAGAGCAGGTGGGGAGCACTCCCAAAAGAAGCCACACCCATTCTCCATATTCAATAATGTTCCCTTTTATTTGATCTCATTCCATATTTTTGTATCCACTCCAAGTCTCTACCTGAGGAATAGACAATTGGCATCGTCTGGTGCCGTCGACCCCAGGGTGGGGCTGGGGGAGCCATTCAATAGGTCAGGAGAAACCACCGCCAGGTGAAATCGTTTGACCACTCCGGACCATTGAGAGAAGAATAAAGCACCCCCGTTAGGGTCGGCACCGATATGTCGAACAAGTCCTCAACGGGGGCGAAACCACAAAGGCCAGCCAAAGCAGGTTTTCTGAAGGAGAACATAATAGTTCAGGGTGTCGAGCTTCAAAACCATGACCAAAGACGTCATCGACTAGGGGAGTTGAACTCTGTTTCAAGTTGTGGAGACTTTAGGACTGTAACACCCACTCGGAGTGCGAGGTTGTTGAAGGGTACACACACAGGCGTTGTGCCCTAAGGATACCAACAGCCCAGGCTAAGGGGATCAAACCCAAAGAGGGCAGAGAGCCGAGACGAGTCGAGGTAGTGGTGTGTGGAGAAACCACAGGGGCTGTTCAGGTGAACGGTTTCGGTTGCCTTGGGCCGCCCACGGTGATGGCGGTGTAATGGGAAAGGTCGGGTAAGTCATCGTCTGTTTTTGACACTGGGCTCACTGATCCTTCATACGGAGACTCATAGCGCTAAGTTGGATTGAAGCCGAGGGTGGGACTGAAATGGGAAGTTCGTGAAGTTCCGGCACAGATCATCCTGTTGCAGAGGCAGTTAGATTGGGCTCGAGGAACATCTCAGCCTGATGGTGAAGAGGCTGTCCCATATCATTCCCACTCATGGGGCCACGGGCGCAACGTTTGGTGGAGCTGGGTGTAAGTTACGGCACCGGTTCAGAACAACGTCAGGTAAATTGAGCAGGATCAGGGAGAATTCGACAAGAAAGGTCATCAAAGGAAGGTATGGCCGTAAGGACCCCGATGATATATGGAGGCAGGTACAACATTTCCATGCAACACTGGAAGGTCTGGCACCACAACAGAGGCTTGAGATGGATCGGACTACATGAGGGTCTAGGGACCCAAGTCAGATATGACAGTGAACCAGTCCATAAACTGTGGGACCTGATGTAGTAGGGATTATGGTGATCAACCACCCCCTGAAACGAAAGAGCTTATCAGATTTTTGAGCCATCCAGTTCGTGGACGGCCAGTACTGGGTGAGACTACCTTGAAACGGCACTACCTTAACCCCAAACTTTAGAAGGCAGGGGTCACTGAACTCCTGGTTTTGAGCCCGCCGAAGGGTCTGGTAGGGCGTACAGTGACATTATTAAGAACAGTTGTCCTGGGGTTCACAGAGAAGGTACAGTACCAGGGGGAAAACCCACTCCAGTGGCAGTAGCATGAGTCTGCAACCACTCCCACTGAGAGCTCACTGCGGCCACAGGGAGTCTGAGAGCCCTCTGAACGATATGTGCAGGAGGACCCACACGTGAGAAGTTATGCTCTATTGTGGCAAACATTGTAGAGGGTAGACCCACAGAAGGTATATATCTGTCTGTTTACTTGTGCAACTACCCGAGCCGTACATTTGGAGCTGGCGGAAGATATGTCTACCGAGACTTACGTGAAGTTGTTCAGGAGATTTACAGCTCGGTTCTCTTGTCCACGATTGATTATATCAGACAACGGCACAAGCTTCAAAGCGGCCAGCAAAGTCTTTATGAATCTTGAAGAAGATAGAGTGTGAGTGGAAGTTCATAGTTCCCAGAGCTCCCTGGCAAGGGGGCTTCTATGAACGTATGGTGGGTACGGTTAAAAGGTGTCTCCGCAAGGTCTTACACAGCAAGAGGGTGACCACTGATGAGTTGCGAACGATTTTGGTCGAGATAGAAGCGAGAGTCAATAATAGACCCCTAACCTATGTGCAAAATGGTATTGACGAGCAGGAAGCTCTCACCCCCAATCACATGTTATTTGGGAGGAGGATCGAGCCCTTCCCGGCAATCTTGAGCCAGTCTTCTAGGGAGCAGGACTATTGTGGGCCGGAAGGACCCCCATCAGTGAGGAACTACACAAGAGTCACAATAAGTTAGTGAAGGTTCTAGACAAATGGAACCAGGTGTGGCGTAATGATTATTTGACAGCTCTGCGAGAACATTTTTATGGGGCCGACCCTGAGGGGAACAAGGTGACGGTGAGCCAAGGGGACCTGGTGCTAGTTGAAGCTGAGGCACCCAGGGCATACTGGCCACTTGGCTTGGTGGTATCAACCCACCCAGATAAGGCTGGACAGCTGAGGATGGTGAAGGTGAGAGTAAATGGTGCTGAGACCATAAGACCCATCAACAAGCTGTTGCCGCTCGAGGTCCACACGGTGAGGCCTGGACAGGAGAAGTTAGACCAAAGTCTATCCAACCAGAGTGTTCGGACGACCCGTCGAACGGCGCTCGAGTCCAGAGCTCACTGGGGGGGCTTGCGGGAGGCGGATTTGATATAGACTTAACTGCTACCTTCGCTGGGGGGAGGATGTGGAAACTTTATTGAAGTCGCAAGTTCCACAGGGTAAGTGAGCCGTAAGGAGCCTTAAACATACCATGGATCGGCCCTCGGTGTTCATGAACCCACACACCCAACAAAAACATAGACATTCAAGTTGACGAAGGTAACAATTGTGTACAGTTTAATTGATAGATTTATTCTCCTAGGAAAGCCTAGGAAAGTTTGTACAGTTAGCAACTAATATTAGGATTATTGAAGCAACGTTAGATATTAATAATGTAGCTCTAGCACCCTAACATAGGTAGTTTAAGGCCTGAATAGGCAAGTATTAGGTTATGTTAGCTAGAGAGAACTGGCAGCCCACACTTGAATCTAGGCAGTGTGGGACTCACGACGCGTGACCTGCGTCCTTACCAGACTGGACATCAACCTGAGAACACGTGCTGTGAACAAGCAGCACCCCCCACGTGACTCAACATCTGTCCTGGGGCCCCGGAGGAGAGATCCCGAAGTACCGCGGATATCTCTCTCCATCCAGACCTATTGCAGTAAGACTAGACTTTCTTTCTCTCAGTATCTGGCCAGTTTTCTGGGGGAAACGTTAGTGAGTTATCTGTGGGTCTTAAGCGGACGGACGCTTTTGTATTGGTATGTACCAGCGTCATCTCTTAAGTTCAAGTCTGGAAGCTAGTGTCTCTTACTGTTTAGATATTGCTTGGAGGATATACCCTAGGGCTGGGGATTCTAAGTTAATACAAGACACTAATACCACTCAATTTGCAGATAAAGAATCTTCCCACACACGTGGTGTTTGGAGGGGGTTTATAGCTTAGGAAGTCCAGGATACACATAGCCACTACACCAAGTAAGTTGTTCCCTTTTCAGTTTCGTGTAAGCAGTGTGGAATCCCTTTACTGCAATTAGATAGAAATTTGTACCATAGCCACTTGTAAGTCTGAGAGAAGTGTCTCAGAGTGTCGGTGTCAACAGTGCTTGCCCAGAGTGCAGCTTACAAGGAGGCAGTCCCAAAACAAGTTTCTACAACAGGGTTCGATTCCCGGCGATGGGGTGTTTCCTTACACCGGTTGTCTATGTTCACCCATCAGTAAAGTGGGTACCTGGGTGTTAGTGGACTGGTGTGGGTCGCATCCTGGGACAAAACTGACCTAATTTGCCTGAAATGTTCAGCATAACAAAGGTCTTTCTATATAGTAGTATGTCATTGATGTCAGCTATGGTCTGTATACCTTGTACATGTACCTGTAGTAAATAAAGATATTATTATTATATTATTATTAAGCGAGAGCTTTGCCTACCAGGCCATGAGTTCTTACCAAGTCACTCCCCCCCTTTTCTTTTTCTTCATTCATTATGTATCTTTCAGCTCTCTTCCTAAATTGGTTCATTCTACGACAGGCTTTGACATATGTAGGTAGTTCGTTCCACTCATTATTGCTGTACAATAAAAGCTGTTAGAAACCTGACTACCTGCTGTGGGTACTACAAGGTTGTGTTCCCTTCCCCTAGTACTGTTCATGTTTTGGTTCCCAGCCTTGACAAACTTGGTAGCAATATATTCTGTACACTGCGTGTGAGCAATTTTATAAACGTGATTTAATTTCAGTTGTTTTACTCTGTCTTCAATATTCAGCATATGCAGTTGTTGTAATTCATCCTGGCCTACATGTTCTCTTGGACCCAGGTCCAGGATTAACCTTACCATTTTATTCAGGGCAATTTGTAATCTATCTTTCAGTTTTTGTTATACCCTGGCCTGAAGGGACTTACATGTACTCGGTCCTCACTCAACTATACCCTTCTTCTGCCTTGATCTGCACACATCTTCACATCACCAAGGAAACTATAAATAATTATATGAGGAAGATAGCTCCACTGACGTATTATGTACACCAAGGTGGTCCCCAGCACTGGCATTCACTGGTGCTCAGTAGATTGAAGATGTGAACTATGGTTAACATTTTTCTGACTATTGTCATTAATAATTACTACTAAAGTGTACTCAATTGGAAAAAAACATTATGTACTTTGATTATAAAGAATAATTATTTTATATAGTTTGTATAAAACTATATTTTCATAATTAATTGTTTAGCATTAATGTGCTGGAATAACTCTGGTGTTTTTTTGAAAGCCAGAGGTTACCATGCCCAGCCCTTTTAGGGCAGGGTAGGTGCCAAAGCTGGAGCTTGCTACCATCTGCAGCTCGTAAGCCTGTCCTTCCTGTTAGGGAAGGTGGCAGACCAGAGAGGCCTAGCATCTCTCTACCTCCATGCCTCGTGCTGGTGGCGAATGTGGCTAGGCCTGGGGCCAGTTGGTCCCAACGATGAGGGGGTCCTTGTACCTCCTCCCATGGGAGACATAGGTCTCTGATACTCCCACGACAGGGAGCCGGAGCCAATAATTTCTTCCAGCCTTATTATAAAATTATTCCACAATATGCTTCTACTGTTGCTAAATTTCCTTTTGGATATATTCATTATGTTTTTTTTTTTAGCTTCTTAAGGGGAAACAGGTAGCTAATGGACGTAGGAGCAAAAATTCTTTAATTAATTATATCCTTGATCTAGGATTTGGTGCCAGCCTCTCACCCATGCGACTCCCACAGTGTCCACACATGCTGTGTGTCAGCCATGACTGGTGGTGCCAGCCTCTCACCCATGCGACTCCCACACTGTCCACACATGCTGTGTGTCAGCCATGACTGTTGGACCACACATGCTGTCATGACTGTGGCACACCACATGACTTTACAACGGCTGGTGGACATCAACATGAATCTGGTGGAGTCAACATGACTGGTGGAATCAACATGACTGTTGGAGTCAACATGACTGGTGGAGTCAACATGACTGTTGGAGTCAACATGACTGGTGGAGTCCACAAACATCAATTTAAATGGCTAATCCGGCCTTTTAACGGGGTTCAGGTGTCCACATAGTGAGCTCCTCACTTAAATACTTAAATATTATGGATAAATACGGCAGACTGAGGAATAACTGGAAATGTATTTCTGGTTTGTGACAACACAAGTATAACTCACGTAGACTACCTGACCTAGAACTGACGTGAACTACCAGACCTAGAACTGACGTGAACTACCAGACCTAGAACTGACGTGAACTACCAGACCTAGAACTGACGTGAACTACCAGACCTAGAACTGACGTGAACTACCAGACGTAGAACTGACGTGAACTACCAGACCTAGAACTGACGTGAACTACCAGACGTAGAACTGACGTGAACTACCAGACCTAGAACTGTTAACCTTAAAGTCTACAAATTTCTACAGCCCACAAGAAAATAGTACTTCAGTTTCTATTTTATCTAGCACCATTAAGGCCTTATGTGGGATAGAGTTAATGGGAAGGGAACATGGGATGGAACATGGGAAGGGAACATGGGATGGAACATGGGAAGGGAACATAGGATGGAACATGGGAAGGGAACATGGGATGGAACATGGGAAGGGAACATGGGATGGAACATGGGAAGGGAACATGGGATGGAACATGGGAAGGGAACATGGGATGGAACATGGGAAGGGAACATGGGATGGGAACATGGGAAGGGAACATGGGATGGGAATATGGGAAGGGAACATGGGATGGGAATATGGGAAAGGAACATGGGAAGGGACCCCAATTGAAATAAGTCACTCTGTCTGACTTTTCTGGGTTATCCTGGGTTCTCTACACATATGCTGCTATGTATGATAATCTATGTAACTGTATTTGTGTATACCTAAATAAACTTACTTACTTACTAACATGGGAAAGAATTCTCTAAGCAGAACACTGCCTGTGAACTACAATAAACTTATGTGGACTGTGTCTAACACTTAATTTTAATAATGTTATTTATGTGTGTTTATTGTATAATAGGACAGTAAATAATATATAATCAACTAACCACTAGTGAATGTTAGTGCAATTAAATATATATATGGTATTTCAAACATAATTCAAGCTCTCAGATTACATTGGTGGTACGAATACTTCAGAGGATTACAATCCCCCTATAAATTATTTATAAGTCTATCGGAGACGTGGGATGTGTCCAGGTCAGGGCAGTGATAGATACAAATAAGTGCGGAAACGGTGTAGAAAAGTCCCCTTAGGACAGAGTATAAACATTTCACATACTCTTAATTTAAGCAATCGCCATATAGGATGAGTCCAACTAAACATAGAGCATTGAGAGAAGAAAAATTAATTGAAATGTATGACACCTGAGGGACTCTGTGATGTTGATACTGTATTATAATATTTTTGTTTTATTTTTTGACATGTGTATAAGTAATATTGAGTGTAATTATTATAACAGACTACCATAACTCCTAGTGCGACCGTTTGTCGTGCTGGGGGAGGGGTATTATGACCCCAGAGTGGGGCACAATTTTTATATTGTATTTATATATGTATATTTCCCTTTCTTATAATTTTATATTGCTGATATTTTCGATAATAGCTAAATCGTTAATATCTTGCTTTATATTATTATTTGACTTAGCTATATTATTAGGTAGGATGTAAAACACATTGTGCTCATTGTTCGAGTCTTGAGTAACTGCCCTTGAGTTGGCAAACTACCTCGCTAACTAGCGCTTCGCTTGTTATACTGCCGGCTTCTGGAGTGGCTGGGCAGTCAGTCGGTGGCGTGATCCCACCTGAGTTGGAGGCTGCTTCTCCTTACTCCTCCTCTCTTCTCTGCTGACTCTCGTTGGAGTAGCACCTCGCTCTTGTCTCTGCTTGTTTTCTCGTCATTTAGACTCTGTTTGGTAGAGTATGTGTTCGGTGGTGAGACGAAACATACTTCTCTGGATTCTGTGTAACTCTGTTCACAGAGAATAGCCTAGACTTAGTGATTTCGACGTTTTACTGGGTTGTGTGTCACATTGACACTCTGTGATAACTCAGGTCTCTGGCTATAGCTTCTGACCTAATTCGTTGAGGCATCTGTGCACCGTCACAGTCGGGGATTTGGTTATGCTGAACTTAGTTTCAGTATTAAGGGAGTTTTGTGACTATTATGGAGGATCTGCTGATGGTCTCCAGTTAGGGTCGTTTTCCTATCTCCTCGTTCCTGACGCTGTGTTGCTGTTGCTTGCTATATTGCTGTTCGGCGAATTTGTCATTTTTACTGTTCAAGCAAGCTATTCTGATTGTTTGTTAGAGAAGTTAGCTTATGAGGAGACGTTCAGTCGGTCACTGTTTGAGTCAAGTCTTAACGAGTTACCTGGAGCACACACATACACACATACACATATTTGTATATAACTGAATATTATTGTAAATTGCTGACATTGTACCTGATGGTACATAAGAGCCATTAAGATATATGTGCCTTCAGCACAATAATATTGTTTATGAGAGAAGTGTAGGAGCTAACCTCCTAATTAACATACTAATTAATATCCTGATTATATTTAAATTGATTTACTTTGATACCCTAGATATTCTAACTTTGTTAATAAATATATTAAATTTTATTCTTTGGTTAGTACCCTATCAGTTGTAATCCTATGACTTTTGAATATGTCGGATAACTGGACCAGGTGGGTGGCCCGGTGGTCTGGTGGCTTGAGCTCTCGCTTCACACACGGAGGGCCCGGGTTCGATTCCCGGCGGGTGGAAACATTTCGACGTGTTTCCTTACACCTGTTGTCATGTTCACCTAGCAGCAAATAGGTACCTGGGTGTTAGTCGACTGGTGTGGGTGGCATCCTGGGGGACAAGATCAAGGACCACAATGGAAATAAGACAGACAGTCCTCGATGACGCACTGACTTTCTTGGGTTATCCTGGGTGGCTAACCCTCCGGGGTTAGAAATCCGAAGAAATCTTATCTTATCTTTATACTGACTTTGTTGCAAAAGCCCAGTAACAGGCTGGATGCTAGAAGGGCATTCCTTTCTAGTGTTCACTGGAGATGTCTATTTCTAATAGATATCGTGTCATTTTGTAACATTGGGTAACGCAGGTGGTAAGATACAGTGTTATACTGATGTTGGGTAACACAGGTGGTAAGATAGTGTTATACTGATTTTGAGTAACAGGTGGTAAGATACAGTGTTATACTGATGTTGAGTAACACAGGTGGTAAAATACAGTGTTATACTGATGTTGAGTAACACAGGTGGTAAAATACAGAGGAGCGAGACACGAGGCTGCTTAGTTAAACAAATATATTATGTAGTAACAAGAGTATCTAGTACAATCATTGGTCCAACACTGGTACAATCATTGGTCCAACACTGGTACAATCATTGGTCCAACACTGGTACAATAATTGGTCCAACACTGGTACAATCATTGGTCCAACACTGGTACAATCATTGGTCCAACACTGGTACAATCATTGGTCCAACACTGGTACAATCATTGGTCCAACACTAGTACAATCATTGGTCCAACACTGGTACAATCATTGGTCCAACACTGGTACAATCATTGGTCCAACACTGGTATAATCATTGGTCCAACACTGGTACAATCATTGGTTCAACACTGGTACAATCATTGGTCCAACACTGGTACAATCATTGGTCCAATACTGGTACAATCATTGGTCCAACTGGTTCAATCATTGGTCCAACACTGGTACAATCATTGGTTCAACACTGGTACAATCATTGGTCCAACACTGGTACAATCATTGGTCCAACACTGGTACAATCATTGGTCCAACACTGGTACAATCACTGGTCCAACACTGGTACCATAATTAGTCCAACTCTGTTACAATCATTGGTCCAGCACTGGTACCATCACTGGTCCAACACTGGTACAATCACTGGTCCAACACTGGTACAATCACTGGTCCAACACTTGCTCTGCCTATTCTCCCATTCTTGGTCCAACACTGGTACAATCATTGGTTCAACACTGGTACAATCATTGATTCAACACTGGTACAATCATTGGTTCAACATTGGTACAGTCATTGGTCCAACACTGGTACAATCATTGGTCCAACACTGGTACAATCATTGGTCCAACACTGGTACAATCACTGGTCCAACACTGGTACCATAATTAGTCCAACTCTGTTACAATCATTGGTCCAGAACTGGTACCATCACTGGTCCAACACTGGTACAATCACTGGTCCAACACTGGTACAATCACTGGTCCAACACTGGTACAATCACTGGTCCAACACTTGCTCTGCCTATTCTCCCATTCTTGTCAGAGAAACTATATGGACACATGTGTTGTGTCTGAGTACTGATCAAACATATGTTTACACGTGGCTCTGGGAGTGGTGTGGGGGATATAGGATGTAGATTGTTGTGTGTGGAGAGTGGAGGGTGTAGTGTGAAGTATGGTGAATGTAGAAAATGGTGTATGGAGAGGGAGAAGTGTGGGTGGAGTTGTGTGTGGAGGGTGTGGTGAGTGCAGTGTGTAGAGGGAGTGGTGTACTCACCTAATTGAGGTGAGTATGGTTCCTGCATCCACTACATCACTTGCTAGACTATTCTACTTCCTGACAACTCTATGACTGAAGAAATACTTCCTAACATCCCTTTGACTCGTCTGAGTATTCAACTTCCAATTGTGACCCCTTGTTTCTGTGTCCCCTCTCTGGAACATCCTGTCTCAGTCAACCGTATCTATTCCACACTGTATTTTGTATGTCGTTATCATGTCTCCCCTAACCCTCCTGTCCTCCAGTGTCGTCAGGCCGATTTCCATTAACCTTTCTTCATAAGACATTCCCCTTAGCTCCAGAACTAACCTTGTTGCAAACCTTTGCACTTTCTCTAATTTCTTGACGTGCTTGACCAGTTGTGCGTTCCAAACCGGTGCTGCATACTCCAGTATGGGCCTGACGTGCACTGTGTACAGTGTCTTGAACGATTCCTTACTAAGGTATCGGAACGCTATTCTCAGGTTTGCCAGGCGCCCATATGCTGCACCAGTTATCTGGTTGATGTGTGCTTCCGGAGACGTGCTCGGTGTTATACTCACCCCAAGATCTTTCTCCTTGAGTGAGGTTTGCAGTCTTTAGCCACCTAGCCTATACTCTGTCTGCGGTCTTCTTTGCCCTTCCCTGATCTTCATGACTTTGCATTTGGCGGGGTTAAATTCGAGTAGCCAGTTGATGGACCACTTGTCCAGCCTGTCCAGGTCTCTTTGTAGCCCTGCCTGATCCTCATTAACTTCACATCAACTGCGAACAGAGACACTTCTGAGTCTATCCCTTCCATCATGTCATTCACATATACCAAAAATAGCACTGGTCCTAGGACTGATCCCGCTCATTACAGGCGCCCACTCTGACACCTCGTCACGTACCATGACTCGTTGTTGCCTCCCTGTCAGGTATTCTCTGATCCATTGCAGTGCCCTTCCTGTTATACATGCCTGATCCTCTAGCTTCTGCACTACTCTCTTGTGAGGAAATGTGTCGAAGGCCTTCTTGCAGTCCAAGAAAATGCAGTCAACCCACCCTTCTCTCTCATGTCTTACTTCTGTTACCTTGTCATAAAACTCCAGGAAGTTTCTGACACAGGATTTGCCTTCAATTAATCCGTGCTAATTGTCATTTATAATCTTGTTCCGTTCCAGGTGCTATACCACTCTCCTCCTGATAATCTTCTCCATGACTTTGCATACTATACACGTCAGTGACACTGGTCTATAGTTTAGTGCCTCGTTTCTGTTTTCTTAAAAATGGGAACTACATTTTCCGTCTTCCATACCTCAGGTATTTGCCCAGTTTCGAGGATGTGTTGAAGATCGTGGTTAGTGGCACACTCAGCGTCTCTGTTCCCTCTCTAAGGACCCACTGGGAGATGTTGTCCTGTCCCATCGCCTTTGAAGTATCAAGGTCACTTAGCAGCTGCTTCACCTCCTCCTCAGTTGTGTGTATGTCATCCAGCACTTGTTGGTATATTCCTTGTTGATGTCCCC
>WNWK01019064.1:0-38594 GCA_009830355.1 Cherax destructor | reverse complement strand
AATGTCCTTGAAAAAAAGGTTAAGGAAATCGGCCTGACAGCACTGGAGGACAGGAGGGTTGGGGGAGACATATAAGGACATACAAAATACTGAGTGGATAATAGACAAGGTGGATAGAGACAGGATGTTCAGAGAGGGACACAGAAACAAGGGGTCACAATTGAAGTTGACGACTCAGATGAGTCAAAGGGATGTTAGAAAGTTTTCTTCAGCCATAGAGTAGTCAGGAAGTGGAATAGTCTAGCAAGTGATGTAGTGGAGGGCAGGAACCATACATAGCTTTAAGATGAGGTATGATAAAGCTCATGGAGCAGGGAGAGGGGGACCCAGTAGTGATCAGTGAAGAGGTGGGGCGGAGCTAATTCTCGACCCTGCAACCACAATTAGGTGAGTATACACACATACATACACACACAATAAAAAGGACAAATATTTTTTATCGACAAGTGCCTGTGACAGCAGAGTAACTGTCACACACAGTTTATCTACAGTGAGCAAAGTCAGGGTATTTTTCCAGAATGGTTTGTAATATACCACTGTGGATAAAATACTTTGACATTTCTTGAACATTTCTGAGTGGGTTGTCTCTGAATATATTAATTTTATCCACTCCAGTACATAATGATGCGAGGTGTGACAATAGTCCATCTGGAAAGTTTACATTTCGTTTGGTCTACATCTGGTGGTGGTGATTTAACCTGGCAAAGATACTTGTATTCCAGCTAGAGATGGGCGGTAGTGACATCCAAGAGTCTGCTTATTTTGTTGGATGCACCATAGACATGTGACTCCTCCTGCATGATAGAATGATGATAGATGGACTGACTGGTGTTAATCTCCCCCAATCTAAGGTCAGTAAAGTGCACTTGAAGTTCTTTCCATATTATTGTTCTCAAACTGCTAACCGATAACCCAAGATTGTAATTAACTCCCTCTTTGAAGTATTTAGCTTAGCTATTTCATCAGTTCTATCATGTATCTGAAGATCAATATGAGATGGAATCCATGGAAGGTGTGCTCAGACTCTACTGTCTACAATCCTACCATACCTGTGTCTCCCTTCGGACTCAAGCATGCCACAGTTTATACTTAAGAAGTTGAGAGCATTTATGGATGACAGAGAATCAGTTACAATTAGAGAGTCAACCTTAGATACATGGACGCATTTGAGTGCAAGGAGTATGACGAACAGTTCTGTTTGAAGGGTAGAGGCCCAGTTATTGATGCGTGCTCCAATTTCTTTATGAGAGCCATCACTCTGTATCGCAACAGCAGCACTACCAGCTGCACCAGTGGATTGGTGAACAGAACCATCAACATAAATAATTTGTGAAAAGAGTGTGTTGAGAGTATGTTTGTGGAAAATATCGGTATTTTCCCGAACCGTTATGCCCACTATTATAATTGATTGGGTGCTTATCTAAGCGGGGTCAATAATAAGGCTCTTCGGAGGCTACGTTACTTTATTTGGGTTCTTGGTACACAGGCAGTGTGTTTAAGTGCCCTGGCCCAGGAAAGAGTGACGGAGTATATGGGGAACTTACCAGCTAAGTCTATTTTTGACAGAAAATGAAATATACTTAGCTTTATTGATGATTCAGGCTGCCTGAAGCTTCATTCAAGAAGCCTCCTCCGAGTGAATCAGTGAATCGTGGATCCCACACCTGAGCTGTAGAATGATGAGTATTAATTATATATTTGCCCCAAAGGAGCGTATATTTCAGCATTTCACATCTGAAACAGCAATGGTAGTTTACTCACTTTGGGCTCAAAAGCCCACATCTTTTGGCCTTAGAGGACAGCCTTAATCACCTTGTGTTTGCCCATGGACTGCAGTACATAATAGGCTCTACAAGCGAAAATTAAGACTTACCTTGGTCGTGTAACTTAAGCTATGGTGTTGACAGCACCATTAAGACCGACATCGGTGATTTGATAAGGATTGAAGGCTTGAGTGTCTCTTAGAATGTTGCACTAATGTTCACCACTACATCCACTATTCAGTTCCATCATTTGTTCATAAATTTGTGGTAGTATACACAACAGGAAGACCGATTTATATAAGGTAACTAGTCTAATTTTTCTAGTTTTCTGAGACTGTCAAAATGAACAAGAGTCAAGAACACACTAGTCACTACTGTCCCTTTGTCTTTGCTTGATAGAAGCAATGCACTTGTGACACAGGTCTCTCATCCATTCCTTAAAGCAATCTAACTGCACAGCGCTCCTCCGCCGCTTCCCTGCTAAGATATACTAAATTCAGCATGATTTCTCTCTTTGCTAAACTTCGTCACAGTATTCAATACAAGATAGTAGATTTCTTGTTATCTAGTTATAGACGACAATTCATAATAGTCCAAATTGTAGATAAAGTGGGTGCAGGTTTTTCCTTAATTTTCCTGCAAAGGGAAGGGAGTAATTACCCTCGTTTAATTGTCACTTGTAGTTGCAATGAAACTGATCTCTAGCAAGAAGACTATGGCATGACTTATGATGTAGGTACCAACAAGTGTTTCCAATTAATCTGTTTATGAGGAAGTAAGATACAATCAGTTCCTTCCGGGAGGGCTGAGTCCCTCAGAGGGCTGAGAGATACCCTTCACTGAGAATTTTCTCCACAGAGTAGACCTTGTTTCCTGAGTGACATCGGCTGCCTGAGTGAGGCAGGGTATTACAACCTCAGTTTTAACGGCCTGTTATCCTGAGTGTAAAAGGGAGCTTGAAGCAAAGAAACACAGTAGAAAATGCTTTGAATTTGTATTTCTTTCACCATTGTCAGATCCGCATTATCATTGGCTGAACCGAGTCATTGATTTGATGATGGGGCCCCGATCACCAAACCCTTAACGATGGTTCGCTGGTTGGAGGGGAGCCTATGTGGGTGTGTTTAACATGCTCCGAATAAAGGTTACATACTCTTTGCATGCAACACCCCCACCCCAAGTGGGCTCAGGACTAGGCTTCCACCTCAAATGGTAGAGTGCCGCCAAGGCACATTACAATAATGGGACCTCCTTTCCCCTCAACCATCCCGCTCATTAGATAAAGCTAAACTTTTCTCGAGACATAAAGTCCGGCTTTAAACTTAAGAGTGAGACAGCAGACGGTAGGGCTAACGTAGGTCCAAGATACCTGCGGTTGGTAGCAGAGTATCCCCTCCCTAAAAAAAAAAAAAACCCACTAGGGGAAAAAAAAGAGCTGGTTCTACCCAAAGTCCCTAACACATCCTAACTAAATGCATTAACTCCTAGATAACACATCCACCAGTGTTTTATTTTTGCCAAGAATATGTATAATTTTTATATTGTAGGGTTGCAACCTAATGCTCCAACGCATGAGTCTTGTATTGTTATTTTTCATGTGCTGGAGGTACACCAGAGGGTTGTGGTCGCTGTAGATGGTGACCACCTGAGACGACTGGCCCACGTAGACATTAAAGTGCTCTAATGCCAATATCAGAGCCAGGGCCTCTTTCTCTATAGTGGAGTAGGCCCTCTGGTGTGGTGCATATTTCGATGAAAAATATGCCACAGGCTGCAACCCATCATCCCCAGATTGCAGAAGCACTGCCCCCACCCCAGACTCAAAAGCATCTATCTGTAAAAAGAAAGGTTTTGAAAAGTCTGGAGACAAAATAATGGGTGCAGTACAAAGTAATCTCTTTGCTTTTGTAAAGGCATCTTGACATTCTGGGGTCCAAATAAAGGAAACTTTGTGACTGGTAAGTGAGGTTAGAGGTGCAACAATATCTACAAAATTTTTACAGAATCTTCTATAAAACCCTACCATCCCTAGAAAACATTGAAGGGATTTCCTGTCAGGGGGTACTGGATAATTTTTAATGGCCAAGATTTTTGCAAATTTAGGGGCCACTTTGCCACTACCTACTGCATGGCCCAAAAAATTAATAGTAGATTGGCCAAAGGATGACTTTGATAAATTAACAGTTAAATGGAAACTCTGGAAGGTCTCAAAGAGAGCCTTAAGCCTAAACATATGTTGGTCCAAGTGTCCGACACAACAACTATATCATCTAGGTAAGCGGCCGTGCCTTCAAGTCCTTTAATAGCCTAATGGATAAGTCTCTGGAATGATGCAGGCGAGTTTTTCATTCTGAAGGGGTAACTGTATACCAATAATGACCTGGAATTATGAAGTTATGAAGGCAGAGATTTCCTTCGCCTTATCTGTTAAAGGTACTTGATAGTAACCTTTAAGGAGGTCCAATTTGGATACAAAAGTAGTCTTACCCACAAAGTCGATTACGTCATCCAGACGTGGCAGAGGATAGGCATCTGCAATTGTGACCTCATTCACCTTACGGTAGTCTGTACACATTCGAAACCCTCCATCAGCTTTATTAACAAGGATGCACGGTGAAGCCCATGGACTAGATGACTCCTCCACTAACCCATGCTCTAACAGAAATTCTACCTCCTGTTGAAGTAGCCTCTGTTTTTCAGGATTAGCTCTGTATTGGGAGAGTTTAATAGGTTTAGAGTTTCCAACATCTACATCATGATATCCTAGTGAACATTTTTTCGGCACATCGAAAAATATCAGGATAAGACTGTAAGAGCAACTTAAACTAGTTACTTGATTTTTAGTCAGCCCCAACATTAAAGGGTTAGGGTCCTTGAGAAGGACCGAATTGGGAAGCTTTACATTAATCTCAGAGTGCAAAGAGTCAGGGTCATCAGGGACAGAGTCATTACTGGGACTTTATCTGGTGTATTAAAGGTTTTAATTTGATTAATGTGGTAGGTTTTACTTTGAGGTCTTGTCAGGGGAGATACCACATAATTTACATCAGATAATTTACTTACAATTTGCAGGAGGTCCAGGTTCAAATCCCAGACAGGCCCCATATTACAACCTCAGGTTCTAAAGGCCTGTTATCTTGAGTGTAAAAGGGAGTTTGGAGTAAAGAAACACAGTAGAAAATGCTTTAAACTTGTATTTCCTTCACCAAGCAATTATGATTATATAAGACTTTTGTATTTTCCTTCACCAAGTATATTATAAAGCTTTGTACAGATATGTACACTATATACAGAGAGAGTAGAATTAGTGCATGCCACAGTAGTCAAGGCAAAACAGCAGCCATTAGACAGAGACAACCATACAACAACCAGCCCAATGCAGGAATGACAATGACAAATTTGTGAGTGGTATCCACATCACCTTTGCCATTGTCAGATCTGCATTATCATTGGCTGAACCAAGTCATTGATTTGATGATGGGCCCCAATCACCAAACCCTTAACGATGGTTCGCTGGTTGGAGGGACCTATGGGGTGTGTTTAACATGCTCTGAATAAAGGTTACATACTCTTGGCATGCAACACAGGGTATGTGTGGTGGGGCTGAGCTGGGTAGGCCTATAGATGGCAGCACCAGCATGACGCAAAATATGAACCCAGCTGGGCATACATCGCTCGGTCACCTAGCCACCTGGAGAGGGAGCATGGACACGGGTCATCCCACTCACTAAAAACAACAGACATAGCCCCACTCTACAAGGGTTGCAGTAAAGCAATTGCAAAGAACTACAGACCGATAACACTAACATCCCATATCATAAAAATCTTAAAAGGTTCTAAGAAGCAAGATCGCCAACCACCTAGATACCCATCAGTTACACAACCCAGGGCAACACGGGTTTAGAGCAGGTCGCTCCTGCCTGTCCCAGCTCCTGGACCACTATGACAAGGTCCTGGATGCTGTAGAGGATAAACAAAATACAGATGTAGTATATACAGACTTTGCAAAAGCTTTCGACAAGTGTGACCATGGTGTAATAGTGCACAAAATGCGTGTTTAAGAAATAACAGGAAAAGGTGGTAGATGGATCTATAACTTCCTGAGAAAGTGTAATAGTAAACAGAGTAAAATCTGAGGCAGCTACGGTGAAAAGCTCTGTTCCACAAGGCACAGTACTCACTCCCATTCTATTCCTCATCCTTATATCTGACACAGACAGAAATGTAAACCATAGCTCCGTGTCTTCCTTTGCAGATGACACCCGGATTGCCATGACAGTGACCTCCATAGTAGACACCGCAAGACTCCAAGCAGACATCAACCAAATCTTCAAATGGGCCACTCAAAACATTATGAGTTCAATGAAGAGAAATTTTAACTACTCAGATACGGAAAACTTGAAAAAATTAAAACTGTATCAGGGTATATGACAAATTCTAACCATACAATAGAGCGAAAAAGTAATGTGAAGGACCTGGGAGTGATAATGTCAGAGGATCTCACTTCAAATACCACAACAATGTATCTACCACATTGGCTAGGAAAATGATAGGATGGATAATGAGAACCTTCAAAACTAGGGACACCAAGCCCATGATTTTCTTCAAATTGCTTGTTCTCTCTAGGTTCTGCTGTACACTAACTGCCCCCTTCAAGGCAGGCGAAATTGCTGACCTGGAGAGTGTACAAATAACTTTCACGGCACACATAAGTACGATGAGGCACCTAAATTACTGGGAACGGTTGAAGGCCCTTGATTTGTATTCCCTGGAATGCAGGGGAGAGAGATACATGATAATATACACTTGGAAAATCCTAGAAGGATTAGTACCAAAATTACACATGAAAATCACTCCCTATGAAAGCAAAAGACTCAGCAGGAGATGCAACATTCCCCCAATGAAAAGCAGGGGTGCCACGAGTACACTGAGAGACAACACAATAAGTGTCCGGGGCCCAAGACTGTTCAACTGCCTCCCAGCATACATAAGGAACTACCAATAGACCCCTGGCTGTCTTCAAGAGGGCACTGGACAGGCACCTAAAGTCAGTACCTGACCAACCGGGCTGTGGTTCGTACGTCAGTTTATGTGCGGCCAGCAGTAACAGCCTGGTTGATCAGACCCTGATCCACCATGAGGCCTGGTTTCAGACCGAGCCGCGGGGGCGTTGACTCCCGAAACATTCTCCAGATAAACCCATGGTCATCCTCAACCCATGGTCATCCTCAACAATGACTGACTAAAAAAACTTCTTAGTTTCTCTCTCTCTTTCTCAGGAATAGGGCTCAGAACACAGAATAAACATATATATATATATATGAAGACAGAAAAACTTCCTACAGGGAGGAAGTAAAAAAGGACAGTGTGTGCTAACATCGTGGTCCAAGACGTCACTGCTGCTGAGCTATGACGTAATGGGGTAGTCTCCTCTGGAACGGTGAAGCAGTCATCTAGCCGCTGCAGGTTAGGTAAGGTTCGTCAGGAAACAGGACGCTGGTCCTAGTCAGATGATGACCCGCCGTTGGAGCTTTTGGTCATCTGACCGAGGCCTTCCGCTGGCTTACCGATCCACCCCTTTAAAAATTGTGGTCAATTATAACCATTTTTTATGCTGCAGGGTTCACTCAACCTGGAGCACAACCTTCTGGTGCCCTCGAGTGAGGCATCGTCAGTACTCGGCATCTGGGCAGGACTTCTTCTGGCAAGCAACTAAGGAGGACATTTCTCGACAGGTACTATCGCTGGGCAGTCACTGCTGGCGAGAATGGAGTGAGTCGTAGCAGAACATCTGGGAGTAGTAGAAGAACATCAGGCAAATCATCTGGGAGTCGTAACAGCATACACCATAACTGGATTGAGCTGGCTGCTTACTGAAGCTGTGACAGTCACCTGCCGACAGGGCTACTGCGGCTTGATGATGTCATTCTCTTGACATCATCTTAGACTAACCTCTTAGCAGAGGTTAGTCTAAGCATCCTCAGACTGGTTTTCTACACATAACTGCACTCTGACAGTCAGGAGGTGGAGTGAAACGAGTCTTAATGGGGAGTCGTAGCAGGTACGACTCAGGCATCTACGAGTGGCGAGCATAAGAGCTCTCTGTACATGAAGGCTCAGACACTCGTAAACTGACGCCTGGACTGACTAATGTTGTGACATGTAACACGAGGGTGTTACCAATGGTCTGGGCTCAGACCACTATGGTCTACATACACATCTGGGCTCAGACCTCACATCGAGACACATAAAACCACACACCCTCACTGCACATGCTGTTGCAACATGGCTTGCACTAGCAAATGATTCTTTCTGTGCAAAAATCGACACTAAGACATTTACGAACATGTGAGAACACTGAGAAGAATTAACATGTAACATATATCTTCTCTCAATCTTTCTCGACAATACTGCAACAAATTGCTCACTGTGAAACTATAACAGTGTCGATGTGACATCATGTAGTGATGTCAGGTGTGACGTCGTGAGGGATGTCATGGGGTGACATCAGGGCAGCATGGTGACGTCGGGATGATGTCGGGCAACGGTGACGATAGGCAGACATCATGGGTGACGTCGTGCAGACATCCTGGGTGACGTCCTGGAGGGACGTCAGCAGCATCGTGGGTGACGTCGCAAGGTGACGTCGAGCAGACGTCGAGCGTGACGTCCTAGAGTGACGTTGGTCAGCATGGTGATGTCAGGGTATTGATACGAGCAGCATGGTGACGTCCTGGGTGATGCCAGGCAGCATGGGGCTTTGGTAAGTCACTTTCTTCGCTCGCTCCACGTGGCTGGTAGATCTACGTGGCCTTATCCACACATGACTTTGGGATCCACGTGACTTTGAGTGACCTTGGGCACTCAGATACACAGCTCTGGCGAGAATTCACACTGAATTCAGAGAGAAACAGCAAAGAGGGAGAGAGTGACGTCGAATGGTGGTGGTAGTAGAGGCGTGAGGTGAGTGTGGGGGGCATGTAGTGAGGGGGGAACTGGCCGCTTCCTCCTCCACACCCCACATACCCACTTGGAAAATCAACCAAACTGGACGCAGAGCACCACACAAACTCAGCTTTGACTTGCTGAAATAGCCGTGCTGAGCTGAACAGCAACGACAGCAGAAATATATAGGTTACGATGAACACGGGACAGAAGAACAGCATGGGATGCTGTGAAGTGACTGGTGATCCCACAAAGATTTCTCTGGGAAAATTCAGCAAATTTCGGCCTGGATCCTGCTGATCCTGTGTTTGAATGATGAAACTTACAGACACGACTTCAGGACAACTCGTAGAGAGACGGATGCTTCTTGTATGGGGTGGTGAAGTAAAGACAACTTCATTCGTTCCTCTCTCCAGGCAAATACACTTGCTGAGACCACCGCTTCCAACATCTATTATAATGATTTGGTGGGTGTGCGTCGGAGGCTACTTTACTTTATTTGGGGTCTTGGTACACAGGCAGTGTGTTTAGTTGCCCAGGTCCGGAGGTTCCTGGCTAGTATCGCATGTATCGTATTCTGGGACAAAACTGACCTAATTTACGGGAAATGCTCAGCATAACAAGCGGCTTTCTATATAGCAGAATGTCATTGATGTCAGCTAGACCTGTATACCTTGTACATGTACTTGTAGTAAATAAAGATAGTATTATTATTATATCCCACTAGGAGAGGGCGTACAATAATAATTATGCGTTCCTCACACATGATAAATACACCAAGATGTGTGTCTCTGTATATATACAATGGAAGTTTACTTTAATTTCAATTTAAAGTATTAAAGTATTCTTGGGTGGTGGTGAATACAAGACATAAAGCTTTAATAACTCGCATATAGGCGATAGGCTCTTTACAAATCAATCGACCAACCAATGAATCAACCAATCAACCAACCAATGAATCAACCAACCAATGAATCAACCAATCAACCAACCAATGAATCAACCAAACAATGAATCAACCAATCAACCAACTAATGAATCAACCAAACAATGAATCAACCAACCAATGAATCAACCAATCAACCAACCAATGAATCAACCAATCAACCAACCAATGAATCAACCAATCAACCAACCAATGAATCAACCAATCAACCAACCAATCAATCAACATGTCTCTCTCTTTCTAGCAGAACTACAGTAAATGTTTTAAAGTTTAGCTTTTTTTATCGTCTATTGTACAGTAAAAAAACGTGTTTTGTTTAATGTATTATTCATAGATATTGTATTTTGTTTTGGTGTGGTATTCCATCAGTATCTTTCAAGGTTGTCAGTGTTCGTAGGTGAAGCAAGTTTAAGAAGCACGGCAGTGTGAGGTTTGCTAACACTGATGTGTGAGCGTTGCTAACACTGATGTGTGAGCGTTGCTAACACTGATGTGTGAGCGTTGCTAACACTTAGGTGTGAGGGTTGCTAACACTAAGGTGTGAGGGTTGCTAACACTGAGGTGGGAGGGTTGCTAACACTGAGGTGTGAGGTTTGCTAACACTGAGGTGTGAGGTTTGCTAACACTGATGTGTGAGCGTTGCTAACACTGAGGTGTGAGGGTTGCTAAGACTGAGGTGTGAGGTTTGCTAACACTGAGGTGTGAGGGTTGCTAAGACTGAGGTGTGAGGGTTGCTAACACTGTGGTGTGAGGTTTGCTAACACTGAGGTGTGAGGGTTGCTAACACTGAGGTGTGAGGGTTGCTAACACTGAGGTGTGAGGGTTGTTAACACTGAGGTGTGAGGTTTGCTAACACTGTGGTGTGAGGTTTGCTAACACTGTGGTGTGAGGGTTGCTAACACTGTGGTGTGAGGTTTGCTAACACTGAGGTGTGAGGTTTGCTAACAATGAAGTGTGAGGGTTGCTAACACTGAGGTGTGAGGTTTGCTAACACTGAAGTGTGAGGTTTGCTAACACTGAGGTGTGAGCGTTGCTAACACTGAGGTGAGGGTTGCTAACACTGAGGTGTGAGGTTTGCTATCACTGTGGTGTGAGGTTTGCTAACACTGAGGTGTGAGGTTTGCTAACACTGAGGTGTGAGGGTTGCTAACACTGAGGTGTGAGGTTTGCTAACACTGTGGTGTGAGGGTTGCTAACACTGTGGTGTGAGGGTTGCTAACACTGTGGTGTGAGGTTTGCTAACACTGTGGTGTGAGGGTTGCTAACACTGAGGTTTGAGGTTTGCTAACACTGAGGTGTGAGGTTTGCTAACACTGTGGTGTGAGGGTTGCTAACACTGTAGTGTGAGGGTTGCTAACACTGAGGTGTGAGGTTTGCTAACACTGTGGTGTGAGGGTTGCTAACACTGAGGTGTGAGGGTTGCTAACACTGAGGTGTGAGGGTTGCTAACACTGAGGTGTGAGGTTTGCTAACACTGAGGTGTGAGGGTTGCTAACACTGAGGTGTGAGGGTTGCTAACACTGAGGTGTGAGGGTTGCTAACACTGAGGTGTGAGGGTTGCTAACACTGTGGTGTGAGGGTTGCTAACACTGAGGTGTGAGGGTTGCTAACACTGTGGTGTGAGGGCTTGCTAACACTGGGTGTGAGGTTGCTACACTGAGGTGTGAGGGTTGCTAACACTGAGGTGTGAGGTTGCACGGTGTGAGGTGCTAACACTGTGGTGTGAGGGCTGCTAACACTGAGGTGTGAGGTTGCTAACACTGGGTGTGAGGGTTGCTAACACTGAGGTGTGAGGGTTGCTAACACTGTGGTGTGAGGGTTGCTAACACTTAGGTGTGAGGGTTGCTAACACTGTGGTGTGAGGGTTGCTAACACTGAGGTGTGAGGGTTGCTAACACTGTGGTGTGAGGGTTGCTAACACTGAGGTGTGAGCGTTGCTAACACTGAGGTGTGAGGGTTGCTAACACTGTGGTGTGAGGGTTGCTAACACTGAGGTGTTAGGGTTGATAACACTGTGGTGTGAGAGTTGCTAACACTGTGGTGTGAGGGTTGCTAACACTGAGGTGTGAGCGTTTCTAACACTGTGGTGTGAGCGTTGCTAACACTGAGGTGTGAGGATTGCTTACACTGTGGTGTGAGGGTTGCTAACACTGAGGTGTGAGCGTTGCTAACACTGAGTGTGAGGTTGCTAACACTGTGGTGTGAGGGTTGCTAACACTGTGGTGTGAGGGTTGATAACACTATGGTGTGAGAGTTGCTAACACTGTGGTGTGAGGGTTGCTAACACTGTGGTGTGAGGTTGCTAACACTGAGGTGTGAGGGTTGCTAACACTGAGGTGTGAGCGTTTCTAACACTGTGGTGTGAGGGTTGCTAATACTGAGGTGTGAGCGTTGCTAACACTGAGGTGTGAGGGGTGCTAACACTGTGGTGTGAGGGTTGCTAACACTGAGGTGTGAGCGTTGCTAACACTGAGGTGTGAGGGTTGCTAACACTGTGGTGTGAGGGTTGCTAACACTGTGGTGTGAGGGTTGATAACACTATGGTGTGAGAGTTGCTAACACTGTGGTGTGAGGGTTGCTAACACTGTGGTGTGAGGGTTGCTAACACTGAGGTGTGAGGGTTGCTAACACTGAGGTGTGAGCGTTTCTAACACTGTGGTGTGAGGGTTGCTAACACTGAGGTGTGAGCGTTGCTAACACTGAGGTGTGAGGGGTGCTAACACTGTGGTGTGAGGGTTGCTAACACTGAGGTGTGAGGGTTGCTAACACTGAGGTGTGAGGGTTGCTAAAACTGAGGTGTGAGGGTTGCTAACACTGAGGTGTGAGCGTTGCTAACACTGAGGTGTGAGCGTTGCTAACACTGAGGTGTGAGGGTTGCTAACACTGAGGTGTGAGCGTTGCTAACACTGAGGTGTGAGGGTTGCTAACACTGTGGTGTGAGGGTTGCTAACACTGAGGTGTGAGGGTTGCTAACACTGAGGTGTGAGCGTTGCTAACACTGAGGTGTGAGGGTTGCTAACACTGAGGTGTGAGCGTTGCTAACACTGAGGTGTGAGGGTTGCTAACACTGAGGTGTGGCGTTGCTAACACTGAGGTGTGAGCGTTGCTAACACTGAGGTGTGAGGATTGCTAACACTGTGGTGTGAGGGTTGCTAACACTGAGGTGTGAGGGTTGCTAACACTGAGGTGTGAGCGTTGCTAACACTGAGGTGTGAGCGTTGCTAACACTGAGGTGTGAGGTTGCTAACACTGGGTGTGAGGTTGCTAACACTGAGGTGTGAGGGTTGCTAACACTGAGGTGTGAGGTTGCTAACACTGAGGTGTGAGCGTTGCTAACACTGAGGTGAGCGTTGCTAACACTGAGGTGTGAGCGTTGCTAACACTGAGTGTGAGCGTTGCTAACACTGAGGTGTGAGGGTTGCTAACACTGAGGTGTGAGCGTTGCTAACACTGAGGTGTGAGCGTTGCTAACACTGAGGTGTGAGCGTTGCTAACACTGAGGTGTGAGCGTTGCTAACACTGAGGTGTGAGCGTTGCAAACATAAATATTGAAGTGATTTCTGAGATCATTTTTTGTGATATTTTCAAAAAAATTCAGAATAAAAAATATAAATATAACTAGATATATATGGGTGGGTGCGAGACCCAAGAAAGGTATCCCCGTATACCACAACCCCAGCCCCATGTGTCTCTATACACACAGGACAGAGTTATGGAATACAGGGATATATACTGGCTGTCTCACTCTTTTCTGTCAGTGTGACTTTGTAAATGGTCCAAGTCGGACCGAAACGTCGTGGTAAGCTCGTTTCTGCTATCTGCGGGTTATCTGTGTGTTGATAAATCAGTTGAATAGTAACTTTCAGGATTTGAAGGGAATTAGAAGAGGCAATGAAGGCGTAATGTAGAAACTGATATCCATAATTTTCTAATAAAAATGGTAAATTATGACACACACATTGCAAATCTAAATGAAAGAAACTAAAGAGATCGATATTCTAAAATACACAAACACATTAGGTTGAAGCCGCTCGGAAGTTGCATTACCAAGTTATCAGGTTGGAAGTGTCGAGGCTAATCAGACGTGACACTCAGAAATTATCGCATGATAAAGAGTATTTCTGTTTTTTTTTCATTTTCTTTTAAATAAGTCCAATTTTTTTCCCTAAGTAAGATTAATCAGTTTCTAAGAAAGTTTAATGTGAACTCAGCGAACTTAAAATATAAAATTTTTGACAATTGTTTTGAGGACACATTGATGGTATCAACACATATACACAGGATTACCAAATAAAGTCAAACACTGTGATTTATTTCTGACCAGCAGAGACATTCTCCAATTATTTCACGAAAACCAAATTGAATAATGCAATTGACACATGATAACTTACACACGAAGTTGGAAGAACAAGCGGTATAACAGGAAGGGCACTGGAATGGATCAGGGAATACCTCACAGGGAGGCAACAACGGGTCATGGTACGTGATGAGGTATCACAGTGGGCGCCTGTGACGAGCAGTGTACCGCAGGGGTCAGTCCTAGGACCAGTGCTATTCTTGGTATATGTGAATGACATGACGGACGGGATAGACTCAGAAGTGTCTCTGTTCGCAGATGATGTGAAATTAATGAGGAGAATCACATCGGATGAAGACCAAGCAGGACTGCAAAGAGACCTGGACAAGCTTGACATCTGGTCTAGCAACTGGCTTCTCGAATTTAACCCCACCAAATGCAAAGTCATGAGGATCGGAGAAGGGCAAAGAAGACCGCTTACAGAGTACAGGCTAGGCGGACAAAGGCTACAAACCTCATCAAAGGAGAAAGATCTTGGGGTGAGTATAACGCCAAGCACGACTCCGGAAACACACATCAACCAGATAACCGCGGCAGCATATGGGCGACTGGCAAACCTAAGATTAGCGTTCCGTTACCTTAACAAGGAATCGTTCAAGACACTGTACATCGTGTACGTCAGGCCCATACTAGAGTATGCAGCACCAGTCTGGAACCCACACCTGGTCAAGCACGTCAATAAATTAGAGAAAGTGCAAAGGTTTGCGACAAGGCTAGTTCCACAGCTCAGGGGAATGCCATATGAAGAAAGGTTGAGAGAAATAGGACTAACAACACTGGAGGACAGAAGGGTTAGAGGAGACATGATAACGACATACAAAATACTGCAGGGAATCGACAAGGTAGATAGTGACAGGATGTTCCAGAGAGGGAATACAGAAACAAGGGGACACAACTGGAAGCTGAAGACTCAGATGAGTCAAAGGGATGTTAGGAAGCTCTTCTTCAGCCATAGAGTAGTTAGGAAGTGGAATAGTCTAGCGAACGATATAGTGGAGGCGGGAACCATACATAGTTTTAAGACAAGGTATGATAAAGCTCATGGAGCAGGGAGAGCAGAGACCCAGTAGCGGACAGCAAAGAGGCGGGGCCAGGAGTTGAGTCTCGACCCCTGCAACCACAATTAGGTGAGCAATTAGGTGAGTACAGCCTGACATCAAGAGATTGTTTCTTTTTGAGGAAAACACATTAACAGTAAAAGTTTAAAGCCGACCAGAAGATGCATTCTCCAGTTATTGCACAGAATCCAACAAAATTTGTACCTACACAGACTTAACCCATCGAACCTTCCATCCATGTCATGCGAGGCATCAACCACTGCAGATTGATGGCCTTCACAATTGTTGTGTGTTAATGAGTGGAAAGCGCTAAACCCGTAGGGATTATATAGCCCCTGTGGAATCTGAGGCATTCAAATTCGATCCAACCAAGAGGAAGTTGAGCCCGGCTCCTTGGATCAAGAATTTCTCCCCAGCATCCAGTCCAAATCACGTAATAATGTCAAATAATAATATTCCATTAAAAATGGCAAAATGGCATCAAGACTCCATTAAATATATCTGTTTCCAGTTATCAAACGGAGGAAAAAAACAACCACATTTTGGAAAGGCTTATGTAACATAGGTCAGCCACGTATGCAGATAGTTCAGGAATCTTGCGAGAGACTCAGTACACCAGTGTTCAGAACTTGAAGCCGATCGAATAAGGCGTTCTTGAGTAATAATCGAAAATTTGTGAGACTGTTAAGAAAATTCTTGGTGAGAATGTTCCGAGAACAGGAAAGTTTTCTTTGTTAAACCTAAAATACATCATAAAAAGTGACTTTTTTTTTCCAGTTTTATTTTGAAAATTAGACACCTATGCAGCATCTGGGTATCTTTAATGTAGACGTTTCGCCATCCAGTGGCTTTATCAATACAAATTCTAGGACATAATTTCAAGACAGTAGAACTATATACAAAAGATGAGGTAATCAGTCCCTCAGCCTTGGAGTTGGTTGGAATTTGTTTTATACTCCCATATAGTTTTAATTTCCTCATGTTTTCCATATCAGAGTAATTGAAATTTCTCATCATTGAACTTCATATTGTTTTCTGCGGACCATTTAAAGATTTGGTTGATGTCTGCTTGGAGTCTTGCAGTGTCTTCAACGGTGGACACTGTCATGCAGATTCGGATGTCATCTGCAAAGGAAGACACGATGCTGTGGCTTACATCCCTGTATATGTCCGATATGAGAATGAGGAACAGGATGGGAGAGAGTACTGTGCCTTGTGGAACAGAGCTTTCACCGTAGCTGCTTCAGACTTTACTCTGTTTACTATTACTCTTTGTGTTCTATTTGTTAGGAAATTATAGATCCATCTGCAAACTTTTCCCTGTTATTCCTTTATCACGCCTTTTGTGTGCTATTACATCATGGTCACACTTGTCAAAGGCTTTTGCAAAGTCTCTGAATACTACATCTGCGTTTTGTTTGTCTTCTAGAGCATCCAGAACCTTCCCATAGTGGTCCAGTAGTTGGGACAGGCAGAAGCGACCTGCTCTAAACCCATGTTGCCCTGGGTTGTGTAAATGATGGGTATCTAGATGGGTGGTGATCTTGCGCTATCGGTCTGTAGTTCTTTGCTATTGCTTTACTGCCCCCTTTGTGGAGTGGGGCTATGTCTGTTGTTTTTAGCAGCTTTGGGACGACCCCTGTGTCCATGCTTCCTCTCCATAGGATGTTAAAAGCACTTGATAAGGGCTTCTTGCAGTTCTTGATGAACACGGAGTTCGATGAGTCTGGGCCTGGGGCGGAGTGCATGGGCATGTCATTTATCGCCTTTTCGAAGTCATTTGGCGTCAGGCTAATATAAGCTAAGTTTGAGTCTACCAAATTCTGTGTCCCTCTCATAAAAAAATCATTTAGGTTTTCGACTCTCAGTCTAGTTAGCTGCTCGCTAAAAACCGAGTCATATTGGGACTTGTCATCTGTGTAGGACCCATCTCGTCTAAGTAGGGGCTCAATACTAGATATTGTTCTCGACTTTGATTTGGCATAAGAAAAGAAATATTTTGGTTTGGTTCAATTTCATTTATGGCTTTTAGTTCTTCCCGTATTTCTTGATTCTTGTAAGATTCCTTTAGTTTTAGTTCGATGTTTGATATTTCTCTGACCAGTGTCTCCCTACGTATTACAGACATAGTGGCCTCTTTTAGCCGCTCTGTTATTCTTTGCCTTCGCCTGTATAGGGAGCTCTTTTCTTTTTCTAGTTTACATCTTCTCCTCCTTTTCCTTAAAGGAATATGCCTTGAGCAAACCTCGAGTGCCACAGAGTTAATTTGTTGTAGACATAGGTTTGGGTCCATGTTGCTTAGGCTATCTTCCCAGTTTATATCATTTAGGACCTGGTTTACTTGGTCCCACCTTATGTTTTTATTATTGAAGTTGAATTTGGTGAAGGCTCCCTCGCGGCTGATCACTTGTTGTCGGTCTGGGGCTCCCCGCATACATGTCTGGACCTCTATTAAATTGTGATCTGAGTATAATTTTTTGATATGGTAATATTTCGTATCAAATCATCATTGTTAGTGAAGATGAGGTCCAGTGTATTCTCCAGTCTTGTTGGCTCTATTATTTGCTGGTTTAAGGTGAATTTGGTGCAGAGATTTAAAAGTTCGTGTGTGTGAGTGTTTTCATCTGAGCTGCCACCTGGTGTTTTCTCTGCTACCACATTATTTGCAATATTCCTTCATTTTAGGTGCCTTAGGTTGAAATCCCCCAGGAGCAAGATGTTGGGGGCAGGGGCTGGAAGATTTTCCAGACATTGATCAATTTTCAAAGCTGTTCCTGGTATTGTTGGAACGTTGCATCCGAAGGCTTGTATACAACCACAATGACCAGACTTTGGTTCTCGATCTTTACTGCTAAAACTTCAACTATATCATTTGAGGCATTTAGTAGTTCCAATCATATAAGTGACTCTGTGACGTACAGGCTAACCCCCTTCCCTCCCTTTTGCCTGTTCACTCTGTCGCATCTGTATAGGTTGTAACCCGGGATCCATATTTCATTGTCCAAGTGATCTCTTATGTGGGTCTCTGTGAAAGCTGCAAACATTGCATTTGACTCTGTAAGCAGTCCACGGATGAAAGGTATTTTGTTGTTCGTTGCTGGCTTTAGACATAGTATATTTGCAAAGTTGAATGTCGTCGTATTGGTGGCATGGGGAGGGTCTCTCTTCCTGGCACTAATATCTGTTGTTTTGGATCGGAATTGGTGTACGATTTTTGTCATTTCCTGCTGAGACTTTTAATTTTATCTATATTTTAGGGATTATCGTATTCTTATCTGGTTGTGAAAAGGTTACGTGTGGCCTTAATGGCCATCGTGTAGTTGATAAGCTTAAAACCCCCATTAACCAACTAACCATGGTCGAGTGCAGTAAACGACACGTATGCAAAACACGATTTTTCTCTCACTATTTTTCGTTCTGTGTAGAGTTTTAAAGTCTTTGCTGTACAAAGGGTATATGCACAGAGAGGTGCTGTTTTACAAGAGTATATACACTGAGGTGCATTTATTAGTGTATATACGTCGGGAGTTTAATACATATTTTAGGGCTTAAAGTATCCTTGATAGATGGACTGCAGGTCACTTGCAGCAGTAATGATCTTAGTGTAGTTCGTGGAGCTTTGACCTTAATAATCCAAACAATTAGTCAACCTTGAAGTTGCATTACGTCTTTAAACTGCTACTAGAAGCTGATAACTAATATAATGTATATGCCGCTATTTAAAGGCTGGTGACAACACAAGTCAAATTCGTTTCACCAAAAGACCCACAATAGCTCATTACATATTTTATTTTAATTTACAACGCTATGTTGGTCATTTAGCTTCCCATCTGTTGAATTATAATGGTGGATCCTCATAAACTATGCAATTAAAACTGGTGTAGCGCTGGTTGACGCACCTCAACCTGTTGTGGTAATGAAGCTTCCATGTTGGGAGCCCAGGATGCACTTAGTCTGCTTAACAAGTGCGAGTCACTGCTCACACCTCCCTAGCCTGGTTACCATGTTTGTACCTGTACCATTCACACACACACACACACACACACACACACACACACACACACACACACACACACACACACACACACACACACACACACACACACACACACACACACACACACAACACACACACATACACACACACATACACACACACACACACACACACACACACACACACACACACATACACACACACACATACACACACACATACACATACATACATACATACATACACTACGAAAAACAGGGTCAAAATTGCCAAAATAAATCTTGTTTTGGTATGTAGAGAGATACACACGAGGATGTACTAGCGTCCTGCCAGACCAGCAGGAGAGGTAAACATGTTAAATGTTGTGCACTATGACAGGATTGTTGATGTGTTCTTTGTCTCATAAACACACAAGCTAACAGGTAGATATTCCATCTATAATTTACGTCTGGTATGCGCCGCATATATATAATAATGTGCATGTATATATTTTGGTATACATACATATTCATCTGAGTTTTCTTCTATATGTCGTAATATATTTATTCTTTAGGTCTTTCCTTTCAAATTCGTTTGGCAAGTGGGTTAAAATCCTTCCCCAGTAAGCACTGAGTGCCGTAGGGATGCCTGGAGCAAAGGAATAGCAACCCATCCTGTATCAATAAATAAAAAGGTAAAGGCACATTTTCTAGGGTTGTTTTAATATGCGAGGGTAAAATTCAGATGATATGAAAGAATTTGTCATTAATCTTATAGAAATAAAACTGGATGTCTTAGAAGTGAAACAAAAGTAAAGGGGAGGGAGTATTTCAATGAAGGGGGGTGGGGTGGGAATGGGATTAAATTGGTTGTAACCGAAAGAAGGAAAGTTAAAGTAGGAGGTTGAAGGTGATATTAAATGATCAAGTGTTTAAAAAATGGGATATGTGTTTAAATTAAAGAATTATGTAAATTTTAATGAAGGTGGAATGTGAGAAATGCGTTAAAGTAGATGTTAATGTAGCTGAGGAGAGATAAATATTGAAGAGAGAGAGAGATTGATTTTGGGAAGTGTTAAGTGCATGTTGGGGAAGGTTATGTTAATACTAAAGTGGGAGAAACTCCAGTAGAAGTTCAGAAGGTTTAGAAACAGATAATAATTAGCTTTAGAAAAAGAATATAAGTATACGAGAGATACTTTGACATTAGTGTTGTCATCAGAGTTACGGTTCAGTAGGCCTAACTGCAGTACAAATTGCTGTTTATTTTTCTCCTAACTTACTACTGCTATACATGCTGCTTCTTACATTTTATATACATTCTGATGTTGAAGATCAAAGTTATAAGTAGAAATTTACAGTCTCAGTTTCCAGTGTTGTTGTACTTCTACACCTGGATGTACTCCGCTCTGGCAAATGTTTTATATATCTGTAGTTATCTTATATATATATATATATATATATATATATATATATATATATATATATATATATATATATATATATATATATATATATATATATATATAATTTACCAAACTGCAGCAGGCCAGGGCTCGACCCTACCTAGAGTTTACCTGGAGTTTACCTGGAGAGAGTTCCAGGGTTCAACGCCCCTGCGGCCCGGTCTGTGACCAGGCCTCATGTTGGATCAGGACCTGATCAACCAGGCTGTTACTGCTGGCAGCACGCAGTCCAACGTCGAACCACAGCCTGGCTGGTCAGGCACCGACTTTAGGTGCCTGTCCAGTGCCTGCTTGAAGACAGTCAGAGGTTTATTTTTAATCCCCTTATGTATGCTGGGAGGCAGTTGAACAGTCTTGGGCCCCTGACACTTATTGTGTTGTCTCTCAACGTGCTAGTGGGACCCCTGCTTTTCATTGGGGGGATGTTACATTGTCTGCCGAGTCTTTTGCTTTCGTAGGGATTGACTCTCGTGTGCAAGTTTGGTACTAATCCCTCTAGGATTTTCCAAGTGCATATAATAATGTATCTCTCCCGCCTGCGTTCTAGGGAGTACAGGTTTAGGAACTTCAAGCGTTGCATCCAGCGGAGCTAGATGTTTTTCTCGTGATCCGAGGACACTCGTGGCAGTGGCATCAAAAGGATTAATTTCAGCCTCCTCCTGTTTGAATACCCGCTTCAACAAGCAGTGGTAAGGTGATATGGTACGTTGTGTTGTCTCTTGAGGCGGGACAATGTGTCGTGGGGTCGAGCCCTGTCCTGCCACAGTTTGGTAAATGATTCAAAATCACTTGTGTTGTGATTTCATTGCGATATAGACTGCTTGTTGAGGCGGGTATTCAAACAGGAGGAGGCTGAAATTAATCCTTGAGTTAAACAGCATAAATATTCAAAAACTACTGGAAAAGAGTCTAGTGCTTTGTTTATTCATGTGAGAGATACAGGCTACTGTGTAGACTGGACTAGTGCCACAGAATTACTTCACTATAAGTCTACAGTTCAACGAATTATTATGGAATCATCTCTTATTAAGCATAATGCACAACATATTTCAAATTTGAGTTCTGGTATCTATAAACCAGACAATTTTATTGTTCAGAATATTGTTAATAATCTTAGAGGTAAAAATATTTTTCACAAATATACAGAGTGTATTATTCTTTGTTATACGAACACTGCTCCCTGGTGTTGTTATCTGAACCTTCCACCCTGGAACACTGCTCCCTGGTGTTGTTATCTGAACCTTCCACCCTGGAACACTGCTCCCTGGTGTTGTTATCTGAACCTTCCACCCTGGAACACTGCTCCCTGGTGTTGTTATCTGAACCTTCCACCCTGGAACACTGCTCCCTGGTGTTGTTATCTGAACCTTCCACCCTGGAACACTGCTCCCTGGTGTTGTTATCTGAACCTCCCACCCTGGAACACTGCTCCCTGGTGTTATCTGAACCTCCCACCCTGGAACACTGCTCCCTGGTGTTGTTATCTGAACCTCCCACCTTGGAACACTGCTCCCTTGTGTTATCTGAACCTCCCACCCTGGAACATTGCTCCCTGGTGTTGCTATCTGAACCTCCCACCCTGGAACACTGCTCTGTGGTGTTGTTATCTGAACCTCCCACCCTGGAATACTGCTCCGTGGTGTTGTTATCTGAACCTCCCACCCTGGAACACTGCTCTCTGGTGTTATCTGAACCTCCCACCCTGGAACACTGCTCCCTGGTGTTATCTGAACCTCCCACCCTGGAACACTGCTCCCTGGTGTTATCTGAACCTCTCACACTGGAACACTGCTCCCTGGTGTTATCTGAACCTCCCACCATGGAATACTGCTCCCTGGTGTTATCTGAACCTCCCACCCTGGAACACTGCTCCCTGGTGTTATTTGAGCCTCCCACCCAGGAACACTGCTTCCTGGTGTTATCTGAACCTCCCACCCTGGAACACTGCTCCCTGGTGTTGTTATCTGAACCTCCCACCCTGGAACACTGCTTCCTGGTGTTATCTGAACCTCTCACCCTGGAACACTGCTTCCTGGTGTTATCTGAACCTCCCACCCTGGAACACTGCTTTCTGGTGTTGTTATCTGAACCTCCCACCCTGGAACACTGCTTTCTGGTGTTGTTATCTGAACCTCCCACCCTGGAACACTGCTCCCTGGTGTTGTTATCTGAACCTCCCACCCTGGAACACTGCTCCCTGGTGTTATCTGAACCTCCCACCCTGGAACACTGCTCCCTGGTGTTATCTGAACCTCCCTCCCTGGAACACTGCTCCCTGGTGTTATGTGAACCTCCTACCCTGGAACACTGCTCCCTGGTGTTATGTGAACCTCCCACACTGGAACACTGCTCCCTGGTGTTGTTAGCTGAACCTCCCACCCTGGAACACTGCTCCCTGGTGTTATCTGAACCTCCCAAACTGGAACACTGCTTCCTGGTGTTATCTGAACCTCTCACCCTGGAACACTGCTTCCTGGTGTTATCTGAACCTCCCACCCTGGAACACTGCTTTCTGGTGTTGTTATCTGAACCTCCCACCCTTGAACACTGCTCCCTGGTGTTGTTATCTGAACCTCCCACCCTGGAACACTGCTCCCTGGTGTTATCTGAACCTCCCACCCTGGAACACTGCTCCCTGGTGTTATCTGAACCTCCCTCCCTGGAACACTGCTCCCTGGTGTTATGTGAACCTCCCACCCTGGAACACTGCTCCCTTGTGTTATGTGAACCTCCCACCCTTGAACACTGCTCCCTGGTGTTGTTAGCTGAACCTCCCACCCTGGAACACTGCTTTCTGGTGTTGTTATCTGAACCTCCCACCCTGGAACACTGCTCCCTGGTGTTGTTATCTGAACCTCCCACCCTGGAACACTGCTCCCTGGTGTTATCTGAACCTCCCACCCTGAAACACTGCTCCCTGGTGTTATCTGAACCTCCCACCCTGGAACACTGCTCCCTGGTGTTGTTATCTGAAGCTCCCACCCTTGAACACTTCTCCCTGGTGTTGTTATCTGAACCTCCCACCATGGAACACTGCTCCCTGGTGTTATCTGAACCTCCCACCCTGGAACACTGCTCCCTGGTGTTGTTATCTGAACCTCCCACCCTTGAACACTTCTCCCTGGTGTTGTTATCTGAACCTCCCACCCTTGAACACTTCTCCCTGGTGTTGTTATCTGAACCTCCCACCCTTGAACACTTCTCCCTGGTGTTGTTATCTGAACCTCCCACCCTTGAACACTTCTCCCTGGTGTTGTTATCTGAACCTCCCACCCTTGAACACTTCTCCCTGGTGTTGTTATCTGAACCTCCCACCCTGGAACACTGCTCCCTGGTGTTGTTATCTGAACCTCCCACCCTGGAACACTGCTCCCTGGTGTTATCTGAACCTCCCTCCCTGGAACACTGCTCCCTGGTGTTATGTGAACCTCCCCCCCTTGAACACTGCTCCCTGGTGTTGTTAGCTGAACCTCCCACCCTTGAACACTGCTTTCTGGTGTTGTTATCTGAACCTCCCACCCTGGAACACTGCTCCCTGGTGTTGTTATCTGAACCTCCCACCCTGGAACACTGCTCCCTGGTGTTATCTGAACCTCCCACCCTGAAACACTGCTCCCTGGTGTTATCTGAACCTCCCACCCTGGAACACTGCTACCTGGTGTTGTTATCTGAACCTCCCACCCTTGAACACTTCTCCCTGGTGTTGTTATCTGAACCTCCCACCCTGGAACACTGCTCTCTGGTGTTATCTGAACCTCCCACCCTGGAACACTGCTCCCTGGTGTTGTTATCTGAACCTCCCACCCTTGAACACTTCTTATTGGTGTTGTTATCTGAACCTCCCACCCTTGAACACTTCTCCGTGGTGTTGTTATCTGAACCTCCCACCCTTGAACACTTCTCCCTGGTGTTGTTATCTGAACCTCCCACCCTTGAACACTTCTCCCTGGTGTTGTTATCTGAACCTTCCACCCTTGAACACTTCTCCCTGGTGTTGTTATCTGAACCTTCCACCCTTGAACACTTCTCCCTGGTGTTGTTATCTGAACCTCCCACCCTTGAACACTTCTCCCTGGTGTTGTTATCTGAACCTCCCACCCTGGAACACTGCTCCCTGGTGTTATCTGAACCTCCCACCCTTGAACACTGCTCCCTGGTGTTGTTATCTGAACCTCCCACCCTGGAACACTGCTCCCTGGTGTTATCTGAACCTCCCACCCTGGAACACTTCTCCCTGGTGTTATCAAATGCCAACGTTGTTTTAACTACGTAAGTCACAATGGTCATGAACTATTTACAACTGTCAACGCTGATATACTCTAGTGAACGTTTTGGTAATGAATAATTAAATGTTTATTAATTTCTAAAGCATTTCCTAAACAACTGTTCTTATAATCTTGGATTATTTCACATTTAAATAATGTATTGTACATAATGTTGCAATTTGTGAAAGTAATTTTGGAGGTCAGGTTAACATTTGGTTAGATTTAATTGAGGTTGAAATTTAGGCGAGTCGAGTCTATCAAGAGTAACATCCAAGAATCTGCTGGTTTTCTTGAATAAACTACAGACGTTTGACTCTTCTTACATGATAGTGTGATGATTTATACTTACTGGTGCCCATCTTTGTTGTAGGTCAATAAAATTCTGTTGGGGTTATTATTATTTTCATGCTTCTTGTAGACATGTCGGTGTCAATACATGAATTTTAGTGGCTGGCCTTCATCTGATTCATCATTTTCTAATTAATTCATGAGATTAAATCACTAGAACATAACTGTCTCTTTACAGTTATGTTACTGCTTGTTTACAGACACAGTCCAGTTATATAAGTGATAACTATCAGTCACAGATAAGAAATCAAGTTTGGACACATGTAGAAGCTGGAGTGCAAGGTCTATAACACAACTCAGCTTAGAGAGTGCAAACCCGGATATTTATGCGGACCTCACTTGCAACATATTTACCTGGAGTGATGTAACTGACAGATATAAGTGTACGAGTTACAGCTGACGCTCATGCTGTTAGAAGAGCTCAGAGAGCGTGCAGCTGCAGCAGCGGCTCCAGGATGAGTCTGCATGAACTACAATGTGCAGCTGATGCTGTTAGCAGAGCTACATAGTGCAGGTGCAGCTGCAACAGTGGCGGCTGCAGAGAGAGTCTGGACATGCTGGACTTGACTACCAAGGACGTGATCAGCGATTCAGCAATGGACATGATCAGCAACTTGCTTCAAGAACTTGTACTGGGCAACAGTCTTAACGTCACCAGAGTAATAAAGGAAACTTTGAGAGGATACTAGGTAGAGGCTGGTGGGTTCATGAACCCCATGTACGGGAAGTCACGCTAACCACCAGCTGTACAAGACATGATGGAAGGTTGGACCGTCCCTGCCAACCTCCTCTCAGGTTGACGAATAAGACACCACTACATCTGAAGCCTACTGTACTCACCTAATTGTGGTTGCAGGGGTCGAGACTCAGCTCCTGGCCCCGCCTCTTCGCTGTCTGCTACTGGGTCTCTGCTCTCCCTGCTCCATGAGCTTTATCATACCTTGTCTTAAAACTATGTATGGTTCCTGCCTCCACTATATCTTTCTCTAGACTATTCCACTTTCTGACTACTCTATGGCTGAAGAAATGCTTCCTAACATTCCTTTGACTCATCTGAGTCTTCAGCTTCCAGTTGTGTCCCCTTGTTTCTGTGTTCCCTCTCTGAAACAACCTGTCACTATCTACCTTGTCAATTCCCCACAGTATTTTGTATGTCGTTATCATGTCTCCTCTGACCCTTCTTTCCTCCAGTGTTGTTAGTCCTATTTCCCTCAATCTTTCTTCATAAGACAGACCCCTGAGTTGTGGAACTAACCTTGTCGCAAACCTTTGCACTTTCTCTAGTTTCCTTACGTGCTTGACCAGGTGTGGGTTCCAGACTGGTGCTGCATATTCTAGTATGGGCCTGACGTACACGGTATACAGTGTCTTGAACGATTCCTTGTTAAGGTAACGGAACGCTAGTCTAAGGTTTGCCAGACGCCCATATGCTGCCGCAGTTATCTGGTTGATGTGTGCCTCCGGAGACGTGCTTGGCGTTATACTCACTCCAAGGTCTTTCTCCTTTGCCGAGGTTTGTAGCCTTTGTCCGCCTAGCTTGTACTCTGTCAGCGGTCTTCTTTGCCCTTCTTCGATCCTCATGACTTTGCATTTGGAGGGATTGAATTCGAGAAGCCAGCTGCTAGACCAGATGTCGAGCTTGTCCAGGTCTGTTTGCAGCCTGCCTGGTCCTCTTCCGATGTGATTCTCCTCATTATTTTCACATCATCCGCGAATAGAGACACTTCTGAGTCTATCCCGTCCGTCATGTCATTTACATATACCAGGAATAACACTGGTCCTAGGACTGACCCCTGCGGTACACCGCTCGTCACAGGCGCCCACTGTGATACCTCACCACGCACCATGACCCGTTGTTGCCTCCCTTTGAGGTATTCCCTGATCCATTCCAGTGCCCTTCCTGTTATACCTGCTTGTTCTTCCAACTTCTTTACTAATCTCATGTGAGGAACTGTGTCGAAGGCCTTCCTGCAGTCCAGGAAAATGCAATCAACCCACCCTTCTCTCTCCTGCCTTACCTCTGTTACTTTATCATAGAACTCTAGGAGGTTTGTTACACAGGATTTGCCTTCCCGGAATCCGTGCTGTCTGGTGTTTATTATCCTGTTCCGCTCAAGGTGTTCCACCATTCTTTTCCTGAAGATTTTCTCCAGGACTTTGCACACTATACATGTAAGTGACACCGGTCTATAGTTTAGTGCCTCTTTTCTGTCTCCTTTTTTAAAAATGGGGACTACGTTGGCCTTCTTCCATACCTCAGGTAGCTGCCCAGTTTCGAGTGATGTGTTGAATATTATGGTAAGTGGCACACTCAGTACCTCAGCTCCTTCCCGAAGAACCCACGGGAGATATTGTCCGGACCCATCGCCTTTGAGGTATCGAGGTCACTGAGTAACTGCTTCACTTCCTCCTCAGTTGTGTGATGCCCTCTAGCACTTGGTACATCCCTTGTTGGTGACGAACCATGTCCTGTCTACCCAGCTGCCTTCCTTCCTCCATTGTGAATACTTCCTTAAACCTCAAGTTGAGCTCCTCACATACCTCTTGATCATTACTTGTGAGTTCCCCATCTTCTCTCCTCAGCCTTATCACCTGGTCCTTGACTGTTGTCTTCCTTCTGATGTGACTGAACATCAGTTTCGGGTCGGACTTAACTTTCGATGCTATGTCGTTTTCGTACTGTTTCTGGGCCTCCCTACGTACTTGTGCATACTCATTTCTAGCTCTTCTACTAATCTCTTTGTTTACTTGGGTTCTTTGCCTTCTGTACCGTTTCCATTCTCTGATACTCTGAGTCTTTGCCTCCCTGCACCTTTGGGTAAACCAGGGGCTCTTTCTGGCCTTCCCATTTAAACCTTTGCCTCTGGGTATAAACCGTTCCTCTGCCTCCTTGCACTTTGCCCCTACGTATTCCATCATTTCATTTATTGTCAGTCCTTCCATTTCCCTTTCCCACTGAATGTCCTGCAGGAAATTTCTCATGCCCGTGTAGTTTCTCTTTTAAAGTCTGGTTTGTCTCTATCGGTACTGTTTCCCTCTCCACCTGTAGCTCTACAATGTACTCAAAGCTAAGCACCATATGGTCACTGGCTCCCAGGGGCTCTCGTGCGTTATGTCTTCAATATCTGAGCTGTTCAGGGTGAATACAAGGTCCAGTCTTGCTGGTTCATCTTCTCCCTCTCTCTGGTCGTGTCCCTGACATGTTGGTGCATCAGGTTTTCCAGTACCACGTCCATCATCTTGGCTCTCCAAGTTTCTGGACCCCACGTGGTTCATGGTTCTCCCAGTCGATCTCCCTGTGGTTGAAATCTCCCATGACCAGTAGCTTCGCTCTGCTCATGTGTGCTTTTCTTGCCACCTCCGCCAGGGTGTCCACCATCACTCTGTTGTTCTCATCGTATTCTTCTCCTGGCCTCCTGCAGTTCTGTGGTGGGTTATACATCACTGCAATGATTATCTTATGCTCCCCAGACTGGATGGTACCTTCTATGAAATCCGTTCTCTACCCCCTCCACTCCTACCATTTCCTCGAATCTCAACGGTGCCTTACAAGCAGTGCGACCCCTCCACCCCCTGCTCCTCCTATCTTTCCTCAGGATCTGATATCCCTGTGGGAAGATTGCATCTGTTACTGTCTCATTTAGTTTAGTTTCTGTGACCGCTATGATGTCTGGGGATGCCTCATCTATTCTTTCATTCCACTCTTCATACTTATTCGTAATTCCATCCGCGTTTGTGTACCAAACCTTCAACCTTGTTTCCAATACTGTGGCCCTGGGGAGATCTTGGTGGAATGGGGGTGTTGGCAGGGTGCCCGAAGGGGGTTGCAGCATGGCTGGGGGTGATTGTATGGTTGGGGTATGGGCAGGTGGGGTGCAGTTTGAGGTGGGGGTGGGGGGTAACTGTGACGGTGGGTTTTCATTTGCTAGGGTGGGGACAGGGGGCCTGATAAGTGGGTGTGGTGGTAGGGTGTATGGGTGTCGTGGGTTGTTTGTGATATGAGGCCCGCTGAGTGTATTTCCAATGTGTGTGTTTGTCCTGCTTGGGCTTGGTGTCCTCCGTATCTCGCTGTCTCCCCTCCCTCCTCTCTTCTCCTTCTTATCTTCTCCCTCCGGGTGTGTGTGTGTGTGTGTGTGTGTGTGTGTGTGTGTGTGTGTGTGTGCGTGGGAGGATTACGGGGTATGGAGGAAATGGTTAGTGGGTTACTGACAGGATGCTAGGCTAACTGAGGGGTGTGTGTATTGTGTGTGTGCGCCTCTCTCACTGTGTGCGTGCGTGGTGCTTGTTTACCTCTGACTCACCGCGCCTGCGCTCCTCCGACGTGTTTGAATTTTCTTCCTACCTTACTTAGCTACAAAAACTAAAAAGAATACTACTTCCTATATAACTGATAAAAATATAATTGCTAATACAAGAACAGCTGTATGGATGGTCTACTACACCCGACTATTTCAAGGTTGTGTGTGTGCGTCTTGGCACCTCTTCCACAGTGTCTACCTATTCTAAAACTAATTATTAATCCTACTAAGCACTGCTACTAAAAGTTGCTACTTTTAAACGGGGAATAATATTGTTGCTACTACACTACAATTGTATGGTATACTACTTCTGTATCCTGACTATTTAAGTGTTTTTTGGGGGCGTGCGACCCCGTGTGTACATCGGGTTTGGAGCCCTGCCCTTTTAAATTGTCTTGGGCCTATGAACTGTACTTATTTATTCAGCTCCTGGGCGGGTTTTTCCCACAGCTTCAGCAACTCAGGGCCAAAAACCTGCAAACCTGCAAACCACAACTAAAATTTTGGGGACATTACATTCGATGTCTGCTGGGTCTGAATTGTCGTTATTCTCCTGGTGTGGCGCCCTGCTGGGTACTGTACCTCTTCTTTTCCCCCTTTTCCCCTTTTGGGGGGTCACTTTATGCAAACACCGTATTGTTCACTGCTTGTCTTGACTTATCCCCCCCACTTGGGTGCCTCCAATAATTGCTCCCCCTGGGAACCGCTGTTAGGCCTATAAACGTCTCCCCCCACTGGCACTTCCACTATTTACTGTGTTTTCTTCCTCTGGGATCACTCGTTTTTCCCCTTTCTTTTTGGGTTTTTTAAAAAGGTATGACACTTTAGCCTATGCCCACGCCTTTTTTTTTTCACTGGGGTTCCCCTAGGAACACCCAATACCACCCAATTTAGCGGAGCTCAAAACGCGTGACTGCTGTGACTAGTGTATGTGTACACACTGTGTAGGCTTTTAGTCAAAAAAAAAAAACCCCCAAAAGTTGCACATGTGTCTTACTCATGAACTTACTTTTGCTTACTCATGAAGGGGGCTGATGAGTGGTGTACATGCTCTGTAACCTGGTAGCGCAAACGATACTAACTGAAAATTCTGTGTCGTATATTTTAAAACTTCCCCGGGGGAGACAGTAATAGAAACGTAGGGGTCATATAGTGCATTCGGGTTCGCCCCAAGGAGGAAATGATAAGTCCAGTTCTGTGGATCTTCTTGTAGTTCATTGAAAAAATATTCGTCTCACAACCGAGAGGATTCGGTTCGATCCTCGGTGAGGCGAGACGGGGGGGAAATTTTTTTGAGACGACCCAAGGGACCGCTGAGAATTTTGGGGGGTTTTTTGACAGACCTGCGGAACGGGGGGGTGTATGTTATGTGGGATAACGATGAAGAATTTTTTTGGGAAAAGGTGTTCCCCCATGCCCCAAAGCCGTTGTTCTGGTTGAAATTGTTAATGTACAGATAAGAGATGCTTCCGGTTTTTCTGGGTATTGGTAACTTCCTGGCGATAAGTCTCGAGTTTCTCTAGTTGATTAAATGGTTGTGGAAATTTCTGTGTTGAACGCATGCGTTCCCAAATCGTCGGTTCTTTTTTGTATTGGTGTTCTGTTTTTTTTGGGGGTCCCCCGGGTGTCTCGCCCACGTATCATTGGTTACGATAGTTGCAAGAGTTACCCCCCGCTGAGGATTAAACCCTTTTTTCCCCCTATTACGGGGGATGTTCTTAATGGGGGTGGAAAAAAAGGAGATATTTTGGAAGGGTATCGGAAAAAATTTTGGCGTGTTTGGCAACGTAGTTGGTGGGGATGACTATGTTCCTCTCCCCAGTATCTTGTCGGTATTTTATACCATTTATCTCCACTACACGACGTAAGGCCCACCATGAAATAGACATTCTCAATTGGAGCCCCGTTTGAAAAAAAGACACCAGAAGTTCAAGGTTTGAACAAAACTCGTCTCGGAGCTAAGATGCATGAGTAATGAGGAACTAGGGGGAGGTAAACCTGACGAACCTGAAATTGCAACGTTAATAATTCGGGGAAAAAAACCCCAAAAAGGGTGTATGCAGTGATCTCTGCCCGGGTGCCCCCTGGATGCCAGGAAGTATTTGTTTAGTCTAAAGGTGTTAGTGAAGAGGATGAAGAGATTATAGATGAACAAAAACTTTAGTCTATTTTACAGTCTTGGAAACGAGCGACGAGGCTTGTGAGGGGTTGGAACCCCACTGTCGGTAAGGCAGGCTTCACACAGGAGGGCCAGGGCTCACCCCTGCAACCACATATAGGGGGGTATACACGTACAGCTTGGGAAGGGGGAAACCACAGGATCCTCATACTGGAAAAAAAAATTTTGGGGGGGATGGGTGGCGGTGGGGGGGGGGTGGGTGGCGGTGGGGAGGGTGGGGCGGGGGGGAGGGGCTGGAATGTGGAATGAGGGGTTTGAGGTGTGGGGATGGGAAGATTAGGAGGTGAGGGGAATCATCTCTGCTTACCAAGGGGTTTACCCCACCTGTGGGAGGAGGGTTATCCACCCTTTTCCTCTTAGATACTATCCATCCCCCCTACCTTGGGTACTATCCATTCCTCCTACCTTGGGTCTATCCATCCCTCCTACCTTGGGTCTATCCATTCCTCCTACCGGGGCTATCCATCCCTCCCACCTTTTTATCCCTCCCTCCCATCTTGAATATTATCCCTCCCACCATGGATATTCCTCCCTCCCCCCCTGAATATTATCCCTCCACCATGAATATTATCCCTCCCACCATGGATATTATCCATCCTTCCCACTTTAGATTAAAGCAACCCAGGTTGAGGGCTCAACCAAGATTCCAGCATGCGTTGCGAGATTTTTGCTGTTATTGTTCTGAAAAAAAATTTTCCCCAAAATCACTTCTTCCCCAAAATTCAGCTCGTAGGTGACTGCATATAACCTAGCAGTTTAGATGCTTAATGTATACCCCTTAAGTACGTTTTTGCTCGGAAATTTTCCTGCCTTGAAGGGTGTTAGTATACAGCAGTATTGAGCCTGGATAAAAAGTGACTTTAAAAAATTTCATCTTGGTCAGCATCCCTTGTCATGAAAGTTCTATTGGGGGTTTTTTCCGGGGTCAATGTCCCCCGGCTCAGTCCTCGACTAGGCCTTCTGGTGGATCGGGCCGATCATCCAGGCTGCTACTGGTGCCCTCATACAGTCCAACTAGAACTACAGCCCCCGGACACTGACTTTGGGGTTTGTCCCCTTCCCCCTTTTAAAACAACCAGGGGGTATTGGTAGTCCCCCTTTGTGTAAAAAAATTCTGACATCATTACCCAGGTTTCGCGCATGAAGATTCCCTCTGTTGAATCATTTGAGTTTGTCTTATACTCCGTTTCAGTCTTTACTTTCCCATTCTTCCATGGGGGAACAACTTAAACTTATTCGCATTAACATCATATTCTTGTCTTATGCCCACTGGAAGCCTAGGGAGTTGTGGTAAGAGAAATCTAAAAGGGGAAAAGAGTAGGTAATAAGACTTGACAGAGTGCTTGTGTGTATATCAAAATTATAAACAAGTTGCACACTCCATTTGTAAGGACTCATTTAGACTATCCGTAGCAGTTCTGGCTAATACTACAGAATAAAAACTGTGGGGCATACAGAGAAGGATGACAAAGTAATCCATTGTATGAGTCTTAAACGAAGATAGATTGATAGACCTGAACCTTTCTCTCCTGAAGACAGGAAATATAGTTTAAATAAATATCGGAAGACGGGATCAAAAAATAGTAAACAATGCCGACAAGTTGATGAATTAGATATGTGCAGCACCTGGGTGTCTTTGTTTTGACGACGTTTCGCTAGCTAGGTGCTGTTATAATTCAGTACATACCCCGTTAAGTGGAGACAGTAGAAGATGAGGTAATCAGTCTCGAAAGTGTTGAAACTGGAGGCATTAAAATATGGGGGAATCAGTCCTTCAGCCTAGAAGGAATTCACTACCTTAATCTTGATGAATCTGAAACGCAGACATAAAAGGGGCATTTAAACAGTCAGATAAGGTGCAGCAGTTGAAGGTATTATTAGTCATGGGCGGGATCCACTAGTGGAAGGTCATGCTCAAATTGGGACAGAATTTGGGGAAAAGAGGTGAGGAAGATTGTACCAAGATTCCGGGGTATCGACAAGTATAAAATTTAATTTTATACAATACCGATAAGTTGACGAATTGGATACCACACGTGCAACATCTGGGTACCATTTTTTTAAAAGACTTTCCCAAGCATGGTTGTTACAATTTAAAAAATTTTTGGGAAATGTAATTTACTGAGGATATCTTGCAGCGATTTTGGGGATTCTTGCCAGGGTTGCCCCCCACCCGTTCTGTGATTGGTTCTTCAGCCTGTTTGCCTGGGGAATTCCCCCACTAGCGGATCCCGCTAGTGACATCTTTTAATGTTACCCCCCCTTATGACTGGTATATAAGTGTGCGTCTTCCGTTTCTTCAGATTCATGCTAAGGTAGTGAATACCCCTTCAAACTGGGGGGCTCATTACCTTATCTACTGTGCGTTAGTAAACTCTGTATTGAATTGAAAAAGGCAATTCTTGGTGTCCGTTGCACATTGAAGACGGTATAAATAAAGTACTAAATATCCTTCAAAGTAACTCGACACGGTGGATTTTGTCAGGTAAAATAAAAAAAAATTAATCATGTATAGGTTTGGAAATAGATGTAGACCGGGAGCAATATGCCGAGAATGAGTGATTGGAGCTTACCTTTTTAGTAACTTCACAAAAATGTTTGACAAATATATGGGAAGGGGTTCAGTTTAAGGACCTGTTGAAAGGGGGGGTCTGGTCCTCTTTCTTATTAAAATTGCTAAGCCCGGAAATCAAAACCGATTCAAATTGGGGAAAGGTTTTTTTAATAATGTTTTTGGGTTAAAAATTTAAGTGAATGGTGGGGAGTTGTGGTTATCCAAGGACCCCACGCCTAAATTTTCGGGGTTTTCCATAAAAATCTTGGGGACCCCCAAAAAAAGGGCCCTGGTTTCCAACCCTTTTTTTGCTTTTTTCGTTTTTTTTTTAAAATTTTTGGAATAACTGGTCGAAAATTGTCAAGATGGTTTTTAAAATTTTAAAAAAAAGAATTTGGGGCTGTATACGCAGTCGAGGGGAAAGTGGTACACTCGCTTGCTAAATTTCCCCCTCTCGCAAGTTGGAATCGTGATGTTTAGAGTGATTACAGTGCAAGTTGTTTGTGTTACCACATCTTAGGTCATATTATGTCAAAAACATTCGTTATTTTGTATATGTAAAGTTTGAACTAAAAAAATTGTCGGATTAAAACTCTTCGTTAATTGCGCTTAGATTATAGTGCAGTTGTATACTAGTGTTTTATTTGTCTATCAAGATTTTTTTTTTGGGGGCATAAATAATTGTACATTAAACAGTAAATTAAATTAATATTTGATATAAACCTTGGTAAGCGATACGGACAAATTAGTTTAAAATGACACGAGCAGACACTAGGAAATTTATAAAACGTTTCGGTCCCCGGGCCACAGTGATCAAGATCCCCGGGCCGAAACGTTTTCAATAAATATGTCCAGTGATTCTCCGTTCATTTTTAAAAAATTTTTTTATATATTGAATGTTTTCTCGAGTACTTAGCAGATTTTCTAAGATTGTTATTGTTATGGAAATTCTTGTTTGAAAAACTAAACTATTTTTTTCCCGCAGTGGCAGGATTTATTTTTCCATTCTTTTGAAAATTTTCCACTGGTCAAGGCTGCACTAGGAGGGCGTGAATTAAATTTTCTCTCCTTTTATCACTTAAATAATTTGGACCAATTTTGAGCAGGTAAGACCGGGATTTTCTTTTTAAACACAGTACGTATTACCATACCCAGTACAATACAATATTAACAGTCATCTGCAACAGATCTTCTCACCCATAGCGGTTTTTGAAAATCTTTTAAACTTCTGTACCGATGTGACTTTCAGTTTGTTGTTGATTATACCGCCGTTGTGACTACCGTTGGTGGGAATGCCGTCGTGGTGACTACCATTGATTAGAATACCACCGTGGTGGCTACCGTTGGTAAAGATACTACCGGGGGTGGGGATACCGCGTTAAATTAAAACATTTCTTTTGCCCTTTTCATGCACCATTGTTTTCCCTCTACCTCTGCGGTATATCATATTTTTTTTATGAACGTTTGCATAATTTCCCCTTTATTTTTTGTAGCCACTGAACGTGCTTGACTCCCCCGGATTATTTGTAGTAACTGTTGGTTGTACCTTTTTTTCCGTTGTCGTGATCTCAGTTGCGACTTGTTCCGTTATAGGAACATAAAAAAAAAATTTTTTTCATAAAATTCGTATATATACTCTACATTAATTTCATCACAAGACTTTTTATACATTAATTCCCTCGCATGACAATACATTAATTCCTGAGACTTGTATCATTAACCCATCACAGGCTGTATTCTTTAATTTTTACAAAGACTCTATATACACTAATTCCCATTTTTTGACTTGTATACATTAATTTAGTAACCTTCTGTCAGTCCAGTTCATTTTATCAGGATTTACATTATTTCTTTGTATCATCCATAAACAAATTTATGTAGATTAGAAACACTAATCAGGAACTCCGCTGGTGACTTCTCCGAGGACATTTTGTCAACAATATTACTTTTGTAGTATTTTCCATATATTTCCACAACATTCATAGGCAGGCTCCACGCCTCACTGTTGTGCCTAGTCGAAAGTGACGGAAGGCCTCTCGGCCTATGTGTGGTACACCCGGTGGTCATTGACTTCAGGCTTGGCCAGGGAGCCTAAATGTTGCTAGGAAATGTATATTTCCCGGATAATACTGTTGACATTTTTTCCTTTCAGAAGAGCTTCCATGTAATCATAAAAGTATTCGTATTTGGTAGTTTCAAGATTGAAAAGGGATTGTTGTGGAATTGGGGATACTAAACAGTGTACTGTTACTCTGTTCTGTAGGATAGTTGCTCAGCGGTATAGCATAGGGTAGCTGTTTTCCCCTGTTAAATTCCTTCAAGCAGGGATGGTTTACCCCCCTTCCCTCTCTCTCTCTCTCTCTCTCTCTCTCTCTCTCTCTCTCTCTCTCTCTCTCCTCTCCCCAAAATCTGTCAGCCTGAGTTGATGGGGGGGGGGAAGAGGAAAAATCTGATGCCCACCTTTCATTACTTTGTTTTACTTCCTTCCTTCCCCATCACGGTACATTCGTGGTAATAAAAAAATGTGCATGTCCCCTATGTGCACCTGTGTGTACGGGGAAGGGGAGGGGATGAAAAGAGCCCTCTGGGGGGGGAATGGAACAGAAACCTGACGTGGAGGGTAGGGATGGTAAGGGGGGGGTATTCAGGTATATTTTGGGGTACTTATTTTCCCCAGCAGTTGAGAGAATGACACGACAATATCTGTATATTTATCTGTTATTTGGGGGTTTCTTCCGAGGGGTGGCCCTTTTGGGCGGTCCCCCCTTGGGGCCCCAAAGGCGTAATGCTGACGTTGATTAAGAAAAAAACACAGATTGCACGATTTTATTAAGACAACGTTCCGTTGTGTAGAGCTTTATCATGTCATTCCTGATAAAACTAATGAAAAACTTTTTTTGTCCCCCCAAAACTCCTTCCCAACCTGTCTTTTTTTTTCCATCTACATACCGGTTTGAACAGAGGTCGGATGTTTTCGCTAATTTTTTCAGATTTTTGCCTGGGGAAACCTCTTGTACCTGGCCAGGTACAAGATGGTTCAAACCTAGGAACTAAAGAAAAAATTTAGGTTCGAACCCCCCCGGGGAAAGGGGGGGGAAAAAGACGGGGTTTTCCCACCCGTTATGTTCACCCAAAACTGCCAAATTTTCCCCCAAAACCTCTGCATAACAAGGAGCTTTCTTTGTAGTATGTTATTGATGTCAGCTAGGCCTGTATACCTTGTACATGTAGTAAATAAAGATATTATTATTATCTGTTATCTTGTGTATTCATGAGACAAAAGACCAGCAATACTGTAAGAGGGCAAAACGTTTAAAAAAGACCAGCAATACTGTAAGAGGGCAAAACGTTTAAAAAAGACCAGCAATACTGTAAGAGGGCAAAACGTTTAAAAAGCCTCCGTTTCAAACTCGTATGGCAGGAAGTACCTCTTGCTGATTGCTGCCTACCAATCTATTTTTGTTTGAGTTTAAAATGCAGCAATGTCCGAATGTATCATTGTTTTCTAAGCATTTAAATGAGTATTTATATTTATTAACATTCACGACGATAGCAACAAATTTGGGTATGCAACCCGTGTCCTTTTTTTCCCTTCCTCTTCATTTCAAACAGCGTCGTTATTGCTTGGGGATGACCCACTGTATAACCCCCCTGGTTTGCGCTTCTATTTGAAAAAAATAATAATGAGGTGGATGACCCTGAATATCACCAATATCGGCGCATATCCCGGCTCGTCGCCTTTCTAGCCACATGATTTATCTTTTTGCCTGTCGGTTTGCCCTTGGCTCCGAGACCCCGGTCTGATGATAAATCTCGATTCCATCCCCTGAAATAAATGGTATAAAATCCGACACAATGGAAAAATAAAAACTAAGCAGTATAAGTATCCTTTTTTTACCTTTCGCCCACCGTGCGAAACTTGTCAAAAGGTCATTTCTCTTATTTTTTATTTTTTTCCCCCCCTTTTGCATTCTGTCGCTTTTATTCCGGGGTGCAAACACACCGGTGTATAGCATCGGGGGGCTCCCCCCCTCCAATTTCCTCCACCACCCGGCTCCTTCCTCTGTTGGTGATTTAAATTCCATTTCCCAAAATGACAGGCCATGCTGAGAGGTAATTCTGAGTCCTGTTGCCACGATACCTAAAATACGAAACTTATTTTTGTAATGGGGAAATTTTCGGAAACCGTTTGCTTTTTTCCTTTAATGTAATTGCCTGGTCATGGATGGGCCGGGGCGTTGATCCCGGAACACCCTCCCCGGGATACTCCGGCATGGATAACTTGGTAGTAGCGCACCGGTGTATATTTTGTAAACAAATTAAGACGTGTCCATTGTAAGAGAGGCCTTTTTCACGTAGACTTCCAGCTTCAAATATGTTCAACAAGTGCAAGAACCACATCCTCTGTTAATTACTGGGGGGCTCGCACTGGGGTCTAAA
>WNWK01019063.1:0-38600 GCA_009830355.1 Cherax destructor | reverse complement strand
CAGAGGATATTTAACTACTGAACTGGTCATCACCTGAACGTTGCCACCATCTCTTAAAATATTATCAATTAATATACATCTATGTAAATTTATTGGAGCTAAAATATAGCTCTCTGAGACAACATTACCATCCGCTGTTCATGGTCATTAAAGTCATGTTAAACACTTAATTAAACAAAGCGCAATTAACACCATCATGTATCAGGTGTCAGAAAACACCATCAGAAATGTTCAGGCAGGAAATACATTCCATATCACAGTTGAGGAATAAATTAATTACGAAGAACATCAATACTAACAAAGTTATTAGTATCAGAGAACCTGTTAGATATGACGACCAGTGACACACTCGTGGTATTTAGTGATCAGTGAGTGAGCATGACTGGTGACAGTGAGTGAGCATGACTGGTGACAGTGAGTGAGCATGACTGGTGACAGTGAGTGAGCATGACTGGTGACAGTGAGTGAGCATGACTGGTGACAGTGAGTGAGCATGACTGGTGACAGTGAGTGAGCATGACTGGTGACAGTGAGTGAGCATGACTGGTGACAGTGAGTGAGCATGACTGGTGGACAGTGAGTGAGCATGACTGGTGGATAGTGAGTGAGCATGACTGGTGACAGTGAGTGAGCATGACTGGTGACAGTGAGTGAGCATGACTGGTGCATAGTGAGTGAGCATGACTGGTGACAGTGAGTGAGCATGATTGGTGGATAGTGAGTGAGGATGACTGGTGGACAGTGAGTGAGGATGACTGGTGGACAGTGAGTGAGCATGACTGGTGACAGTGAGTGAGCATAACTTGTGACAGTGAGTGAGCATGACTGGTGGACAGTGAGTGAGCATGACTGGTGGACAGTGAGTGAGCATGACTGATGGACAGTGAGTGAGCATGACTGGTGACAGTGAGTGAGCATGACTGGTGACAGTGAGAGAGCATGACTGGTGACAGTGAGTGAGCATGAGTGGTGACAGTGAGTGAGCATGACTGGTGGACAGTGAGTGAGCATGACTGGTGACAGTGAGTGAGCATGACTGGTGACAGTGAGTGAGCATGACTGGTGGACAGTGAGTGAGCATGACTGGTGGACAGTGAGTGAGCATGACTGGTGACAGTGAGTGAGCATGACTGGTGACAGTGAATGAGCATGACTTGTGGATAGTGAGTGAGCATGACTGGTGACAGTGAGTGAGCATGACTGGTGGACAGTGAGTGAGCATGACTGGTGACAGTGAGTGAGCATGACTGGTGACAGTGAGTGAGCATGACTGATGGACAGTGAGTGAGCATGACTGGTGACAGTGAGTGAGCATGACTGGTAACAGTGAGTGAGCATGACTGGTGGACAGTGAGTAAGCATGACTGATGGACAGTGAGTGAGCATGACTGGTGACAGGGAGTGAGCATGATTGGTGACAGTGTGATGTAGTCAGTGTGGTGTGAGGTCTACCTAAGCAGCCACACCTGCCGTTCGGATTAAGGCTCAGGTCTTTTGTCTTGAACTAGAGTCAGGTCGGCGTCAGGTCAAAGCACGTGGTACACTCCTCATTGGGGGGATGCTTGGAGGACTATATAAGGCCGAGGAAACAACTAGAAAGGAGATTCTGGCGGAGCTCTGGCCTGTGTGTGGAGCTCTGGGCTGGAGACATTCTGGCAGAGCTCTGGCCTGTGTGCAGAGCTCTGGGCACGAGATTCTAGCAGAGCGACTGCCGGTGTGCAGAGCTCTGAGAGAGAGCTGCTGTAGAGTCTCTGGAGGAGACTGTTGGAGACACTGGGCAGAGTTCTGTTGGAGCAGGTCTTGGGACCTGTGGCTAGAAGTGTGACTGAGTTCCTGTGGTGAACTGTCCTCTGAACTATATTGTAAGTTATATTCTGTTCCGTCAGTTGATTGTATTCCCTGTCTCGCTGCTTATATGTACAATCCCCATTTATCTAAACCCAATAGTGTTCTCCTGTTCCCAAATATATTATTGTACAAGGACTTAAATAAACTGTGTTTGAGTGGAATAGTAATATTCACTGTCCCCGTTATATTCTTATTATTCTTTATGCTTATACTTTATTTTATTATATTTTATTTTAGGTAGAGAGAGGGTGAGTAGTGTGGTGGTAATGAGAGGTGATGGTGTAGTCACCAGTGACCTCACATTACCTCCATTACCTCCGCTCCTGTCACCTCACCTCTCCTACCTACTCACTCACTACCTTTACTCCCCTATTCCCCGATTATCCCTTATTTCAATACCCCCCTACATGACAACAGTGAGTGAGCATGACTGGTTGACAGTGAGTGAGCATGACTGGTGACAGTGAGTGAGCATGACTGGTGACAGTGAGTGAGCATGACTGGTGACAGTGAGTGAGCATGACTGGTGGACAGTGAGTGAGCATGACTGGTGGACAGTGAGTGAGCATGACTGGTGACAGTGAGTGAGCATGACTGGTGACAGTGAGTGAGCATGACAGGTGGACAGTGAGTGAGCATGACTGGTGACAGTGAGTGAGCATGACTGATGACAGTGAAATGAGCATGACTGGTGGATAGTGAGTGAGCATGACTGGTGGATAGTGAGTGAGCATGACTGGTGGACAGAGTGACCATGACTGGTGGACAGTGAGTGAGCATGACTGGTGGATAGTGAGTGAGCATGACTAGTGACAGTGAGTGAGCATGACTGGTGGATAGTGAGTGAGCATGACTGGTGGATAGTGAGTGAGCATGACTGGTGGACAGTGAGTGAGCATGACTGGTGACAGTGAGTGAGCATGACTGGTGGATAGTTAGTGAGCATGACTGGTGGACAGTGAGTGAGCATGACTGGTAACAGTGAGTGAACATGACTAATGACAGTGAGTGAGCATGACTGGTGGACAGTGAGTGAGCATGACTGGTGGACAGTGAGTGAGCATGACTGGTGGACAGTGAGTGAGCATAACTGGTGGACAGTGAGTGAGCATGACTGGTGGATAGTGAGTGAGCATGACTGGTGGACAGTGAGTGAGCATGACTGGTGGATAGTGAGTGAGCATGACTGATGGACAGTGAGTGAGCATGACTGGGGACAGTGAGTGAGCATGACTGGTGGACAGTGAGTGAGCATGACTGATGGACAGTGAGTGAGCATGACTGGTGGATAGTGAGTGAGCATGACTGGTGGACAGTGAGTGAGCATGACTGGTGGACAGTGAGTGAGCATGACTTGTGGATAGTGTGTGAGCATGACTGATGGACAGTGAGTGAGCATGACTGATGGACAGTGAGTGAGCATGACTGGTTACAGTGAGTGAGCATGACTGGTGACAGTGAGTGAGCATGACTGGTGGACAGTGAGTGAGCATGACTGGTGGACAGTGAGTGAGCATGACTGATGGACAGTGAGTGAGCATGACTGATGGACAGTGAGTGAGCATGACTGATGGACAGTGAGTGAGCATGACTGGTGACAGTGAGTGAGCATGACTGGTGGACAGTGAGTGAGCATGACTGGTGGACAGTGAGTGAGCATGACTGGTGACAGTGAGTGAGCATGACTCGTGGACAGTGAGTGAGCATGACTGGTGGACATTGAGTGAGCATGACTGGTGACAGTGAGTGAGCATGACTGGTGGACAGTGAGTGAGCATGACTGGTGGACAGTGAGTGAGCATGACTGATGGACAGTGAGTGAGCATGACTGATGGACAGTGAGTGAGCATGACTGATGGACAGTGAGTGAGCACGACTGGTGGACAGTGAGTGAGCATGACTGGTGGACAGTGAGTGTGCATGACTGGTGACAGTGAGTGAGCATGACTGGTGGACAGTGAGTGAGCATGACTGGTGGACAGTGAGTGAGCATGATTGGTGACAGTGAGTGAGCATGACTGATGACAGTGAGTGAGCATGACTGGTGGACAGTGAGTGAGCATGACTGGTGACAGTGAGTGAGCATGACTGATGACAGTGAGTGAGCATGACTGGTGACAGTGAGTGAGCATGACTGATGGACAGTGAGTGAGCATGACTGATGACAGTGAGTGAGCATGACTGATGGACAGTGAATGAGCATGACTGATGGACAGTGAGTGAGCATGACTGATGGACAGTGAGTGAGCATGACTGATGGACAGTGAGTGAGCATGACTGATAGACAGTGAGTGAGCATGACTGGTGACAGTGAGTGAGCACGACTGGTGGACAGTGAGTGAGCATGACTGGTGGACAGTGAGTGAGCATGACTGGTGACAGTGAGTGAGCATGACTGGTGGACAGTGAGTGAGCATGACTGGTGGACAGTGAGTGAGCATGACTGGTGACAGTGAGTGAGCATGACTGATGACAGTGAGTGAGCATGACTTGTGGACAGTGAGTGAGCATGACTGGTGACAGTGAGTGAGCATGACTGATGACAGTGAGTGAGCATGACTGGTGACAGTGAGTGAGCATGACTGATGGACAGTGAGTGAGCATGACTGATGACAGTGAGTGAGCATGACTGATGGACAGTGAGTGAGCATGACTGATGGACAGTGAGTGAGCATGACTGATGGACAGTGAGTGAGCATGACTGATGGACAGTGAGTGAGAATGACTGATGGACAGTGAGTGAGCATGACTGATGGACAGTGAGTGAGCATGACTGATGGACAGTGAGTGGATATAATGACCAGTGAGCTTACTGAACACAGTCGCTAATGACAGTGATATAATGGACAGCGATATAATGACCAGTGATATAATGACCAGTGATATAATGACCAGTGATATAATGACCAGTGATATAATGACCAGTGATATAATGACCAGTGATATAATGACCAGTGATATAATGACCAGTGATATAATGACCAGTGATATAATGACCAGTGATATAATGACCAGTGATATAATGACCAGTGATATAATGACCAGTGATATAATGACCAGTGATATAATGACCAGTGATATAATGACCAGTGATATAATGACCAGTGATGTTGAACATAGCCGCTGATGAAGTATGAGTGTAGATGTTTGGTGAACACTGGGAGGAATTGTTTGCTTTGCTGTAAAACACACGACACAAAGAACCGCTTTCAGTATGTACCTGCTGAAGGTCTCAGCCTGAAGCCAAAACAATGAAAGCAAGAGAGTGTTTGCATGAGCTAACTTAATCTAGGAAAGGAAAGTAGCTATCCCCTCTTCCTCCCGGGGAGAGAAGTGGGAGGAAAGTAGCTACTTCCCCTCCCCTCTCCCCCCAGTGGGAGGAAAGTAGTCACCCTCCAAGGGCATCAAGTAGCACTTGTGGACCCCAGCAGTAGTATGTTTTCGGGTGATGAACAAGTTGCCTCGTCTCCGGTGCTTTAGTGACGTTCTTTGCTTCCTCCATCATTCCCCTCATCCTTCCGCTCTTCTCTTTTATTTATTTTATGCTTTTCTATTCGCAAATTTCGTTTCTATCCAGTTTGCTCTAAAAAAACTTTATTTACACGTCTTCATTTAAGAAATAGAATACACAAGCGCGCGCACACGTTCAACACACAGCACACACTATATATATATATATATATATATATATATATATATATATATATATATATATATATATATATATATATATATATATGTCGTGCCGATTAGGTAAAACTGGTCAATTAGCAAGAACTCATCTAAAATTACGTCGTTTCTAAAATTTTCTCTTACACGTTTAAAGATATATTTTTTTCATTTATGTTAATGTAAGAATTTATGATTTTGTACCAAGAGAAACTTTGAAAACCTACCTAACCTTATTACAACAAGCGCAATTTAATTTAGCCTAACCCAACTAAATATATTTTAGATACGTTAACACTAATTTAATAATAAACAAACACAATGAAATATATTTTTTTCGTTATGTTCAGAATGATTTTGGCGAAATTATTGCATACACAAATTTTCACTTGTCTTATATGGCAAGGTGAGCGTTGCTATTTAAGCCAAAATAGCAAGTTTTACCTAATCGGCACGACATATATATATATATATATATATATATATATATATATATATATATATATATATATATATATATATATATATATATATATATATATATATATTCCTTTAATCTCCATGGGAAAGTGGAGAAGAATCCTTCCTCCATAAGTCGTTCGTGTCGTTAGAGGCGACTAAAATGCCTATATAAATTACTAAATGAAAGAAAAATGATAAAGTTGGGATATTTGTACATAGATATAGAGTAAATAATAGAGATGGCTGCAAATGTTATGAATGAAAAAACCAGGATGTCCAGTTCTAAAGAAAAGAAGGTGAAGGAGGTGGCAGAGTTTCAGTGGGAAGACGTAAATGGTCTTAGGTGTATTTGAAGATGTTATAGGTAAGGAAGGAACAGCGGTAATGTTAAAGGAGCGGTTATTGAAAGAAAAGAGGAAATATAATTGCAGAAATTCAAGAATTATATAGAATAAAATAAGGGTTGGGTGGAAAAATGTGTTGTATTAAGTGTTTAGGACCTGGGGAAGAGAAGGGTATAGAGGAAAGAGAGAAAGAGAGAGATTTTTGGAGATGATAAGCGAGTGTTTAAGAAGTTGTGAACCAAGTGTGAAAGAAAGTGTTGTGGGGGACCTAAATGCTAAAGTGGGAGAAAGTGTTGTGGGGGACCTAAATGATAAAGTGTTGTGGAGGGCGTTGTACGTAAGTTTGGAATGCCAGGGGTAAATGATGACGGTGGGAATTGATTGAACTTTGTAGAGAAAGTGTTTTGGCAATAGGATTACATTTTGCCACCGATGTGGCTAGTATATTGCATACCGTATATCCATCCTGTGGATGGTAGCCCAAGAACATATGGATACACAAAATGCCCAGGAACTAGGACCCAAAAAGGTTAACAGGAGTACATCTGGATTTATATCTACACTTCACTTATACTTATCTGTTACAAGTAAATTTAGAAAATTTGCTTAATATATCTAGTATCTTAGTTTCATTAATATCTTCGACATGTCATACAGGCATTTTCACACACACAAGTCTCTAAACGTAACATAGATGGTGTGAAAAATACAAAAAATCCAGTAAGTGTCAGTTCTGTCGATGAGAAAGCCTTGTTAATGAGAGGTCAGAGGAGAATAACCAGACTGGTGCAACCTGACAGGAAGGCGACAGTAACTCTAACCACACCTCTCTCTCTCTCTCTCTCTCTCTCTCTCTCTCTCTCTCTCTCTCTCTCTCTCTCTCTCCTTCCTTGCACAAACACTTAGAATAACCCGCTTTTCACATCCTACCCTTATTTTTATCCACATTATCCTTTATGCATTTATATTCCCTCTTTTATTTCCATAAATGACAGTTTACCCGTGGTTACCCGTGGTTACCCGTGGTTACCCGTGGTTACCCGTGGCGGGTGACACATTGTCACTACGCTACTCTGAGAACTCTCTCCCTGCTTCAGTTGCTCTCTTGCAACATTGCATAGCTTCTGATGACGCACTGAGAAGTGTGAAAGTACTTGAGCTAAAGATTACCATCCTGTGGCTTCTCTTGCATAATTAAGATCGCCCGTCTGCGATTGTTTGCATATATATATATATATATATATATATATATATATATATATATATATATATATATATATATATATATGTATATAAATATATATATATAAAGTTGAGAGTGTCCCTGCCTCCTGGAAAGTATTACCATGATAACTTAGGTGTGCTCTCCCTCGCACTGGTATATAATATTATATGATCACAAGCTGCAACAGTCTCACAATATTTCGTTCAGCACCAATAAATTTTCTATCTTTTAAAAACAATGTTTCATAGAAAAATTAAGGATTGGAAAATGTTCGCTTTTATCTGGCAAATTATTATTTGCTGTAATCTCCCGGGATTTTTTTTTTGACATTTTTATATATTTTTGGATTTTTTTTTTTTTGTTGATAATTTGTTGCTTCCATTATTTTTGTTTTATTTGGGTCTGGTGTTTATATAAGGTTAAATTTTAAATATATATATATTTATATATATATCAATAATAACACTGCGACTAGCCAAGGATTCGAACCCATGCTGCTTTGGCCCACCTCATGGTGAGCGAAAATCCATGACGCTCTAACCCACAGGGCCACGCAATCGTACAAAAACGAAGCACCCAGCGTCATGGGTTTTCGCTCACTATGAGGCTGGCCAAAGCAGCATGGGTTCGAATCCTTGGCTAGTCGCGGTGTTGGTGTTGATCAATACCACTTGTTCATGGTCACAATAATATATATATATATATATATATATATATATATATATATATATATATATATATATATATATAATGTATATGTATGTGTGTGGGAGGGCAGAAGTGAGAGGGCTGGAGTGAGAGAGCAGGAGTGAGAAGGCAAAAGTGAGAGGGTTGGAGTGAGAGAGCAGGAGTGAGAGGGCAGAAGTGAGAGGGCTGGAGTGAGAGGGCAGAAGTGAGAGGGTTAGAGTGAGAGGGCAGAAGTGAGAGGGCAAGAGATAGAAGGCTGGTGGGTAATGGAACATTTGCATGGTTCACGAGGTTTGTGACCATCCATGGAATACCTAATAAAACTAGCAAAAAATAACGGATCTCTGCGTTACCTAGAATCCACGCATACGTCACGCATCTCACGCATACGTGACGCATCTCACGCATACGTCACGCATCTCACGCATACGTCACGCATCTCACGCATACGTCACGCATCTCACGCATACGTCACGCATCTCACGCATACGTCACGCATCTCACGCATACGTCACGCATCTCACGCATACGTCACGCATCTCACGCATGCACCATGCGAGCAACACAAACGTGGATGGATTTGGCAGAATTAGACACTGGAAGACACTGCCTACTGGAGTAGAGAGCTTTAAAAACGTTCGTCCTTTTCTAAAAGAGTTCAGGCAGGCACTGTGCCAGTGACGAGGAGTTCTTGATGCACTGTAGTGCCTGCCTTCAAGAGAGGAATAATAATAGTAATAATAATAATAATAATAATAATAATAATAATAATAATAATAATAATAATAATAATAATAATAATAATAATAATAATAATAATGATAATAATAATAATGCATGGATATAATAATAATAATAATTAAAATAGTCATAATAATGTGATAATAATAGTCAAGCCATGGAAACTTGGGACACCAGGTAGAACACCAGGCGACCAGGTAGACTACCAGAGTCAACCAGGTAGACACTAGGGACGACCAGGTAGACTACCAGGGACGACCAGGTAGACCACCAGGGACGACCAGGTAGACCACCAGAGACGACCAGGTAGACCACCAGGGACGACCAGGTAGACCACCAGGGACGACCAGTTGGTTGTAGAAAGCTAAACTATAGTTATTTCTCGTTAGACTGCCTTGTTACTGACCATCTATTATTTTGTTGTCTACTGCGGCCAGCAGTAACAGCCTGGTTTATCAGACCCTGATCCACCACGAGGCCTGGTCTCAGATCGGGCAGCGGGGGCGTTGACCCCCGAAACCCTCTCCAGGTATACTATACATCTTTTCTCTCTCTCCACACCACATTACATAAATCAACACACAACTCTACGGTCCTTCAAATCAATATTTCACTATAAGTTCCCTCTGTCTAGTACTCTGTAAATATCCCAGCCACACTAGGAAGAAAAGGGCTCTGAAAGGGTTAAGGAAGGTAAGGAACTCAGGGGACAACAACACCTCTAAACGAACCCACTAAAACTCACCAGTTTACGAGGTATGTAATATTTAAGGGGCGTATTTCCCCCCGAGAGAATATATGTTCAGGGGGAGAAAACGCGTGCTAGGGGAAAAGTAATATCAATTGAAGAGAGTTATCAGGGAAGAATTATTAGTTAGGGAGAATATATCAAGGAAATAACAACCAGCTAAAAAATACTGATAATATTAATACTATTAATAATATTATTACTATTATAATTATTGGTATAGAAAAAGTGCAATACACACACACACACATACATACATACATATAATTATATATATATATATATATATATATATATATATATATATATATATATATATATATATATATATATATATATATATATATATATATATATATATATATATGTATATAGGAGATACCACCTCTGAAACTGTACTGGGGACCCTCATCCTCAGAGAAGAGAATAAACTTACTTCAGGGAAAACTCAAGGTTCTCCCCGGAGCCGTTTGAATATTGTCTTCTCCTACCACCCCCTATATTCTATGTAGACTTTATTTAAAGACAAAATACATTGACAAAAATACAATAGAGAGAAGAACAACATAAATAACATCCCAGAGCAATATCTAAAATACTTCGTCCCAGCTCCCCGGCGGTGGGCCGCGTGCCCAGAATGCTGCATGCATTTTTCCTCTGGATGGCAACACCGAGTCTCTGAAAGAGGAAGCTGGTTGCTCTGTGATTCTTGGTTTCTGTGATGAGTTTTTCACCCAGCACTTTGAGGAACTTTAGAGCACACTTGCCCCATGCTCCAAGGGTCTCCGACCCTACTGAGATGAAGTTATAGCAAGAGGAGAGGCCTTCATATCTGCGGGTCTTCTGGGTCTCCCTGTAGCTGGCGATTCAACCCCCTTCAGCTTCAGAGTATGGCAAGTAGGTGTCCGCCAAAGTGGCTAACCATCCTTCCAGGGTAGCATAGTGGCTCCTTCAGGACGCTTTTGACTTCCGTCAGACCTATGTACTTGAGATTCCCATTGAGCTGGGCAACGGGCTGTGGCGAGGCTTCTCTTTATGATGTTGTTGACCTCCTCATGTCTAGCATACTTCCCTTCTGATGTGTGACACACGAGACCATGAAGTCCGAATTGATCAGCCGTCGCCCTGCCGCAAATACACGACGGAGGACAGGAAAACTAGGGATAATAACGGAATTGATAGAGTGAATAATAACAGATTGTTTGAGAGATGGGAAATAGGAACACGAAGACACAGCTGGAAGTTGAAAACTCAGGGGAGTCATAGGGATGTTAGGAATTATTTATTCAGCATTAGATTAGCCAGGAAGTAGAACTACATGGAGAGTGAAACGATAGAGGCAGGATTCATACACAGGTTTAAGAAGAGGTGCGATACGGCTCTCGAAGCCACTAGAGAGTGATCCTATGAGCGACCAGCGAAGAGGCGGGGCCAGGAGCTGAGACTTGACCCCTAAAACCACATATAAAAGATTGAATAAATGGACACGGGTAAAAAAGGACTAGAGGAGATATAATTGCAAATTTCTGAGAGGAACTGATGTAGAGACACGGGTCTCTGTCCACCCGTCAGTTCCTCTGTCCACCCACCAGTTCCTCTGTCCACTCACCAGTTCCTCTGTCCACCCATCAGTTCCTCTGTCCACCCACCAGTTCCTCTGTCCACCCATCAGTTCCTCTGTCCACCCACCAGTTCCTCTGTCCACCCATCAGTTCCTCTGTCCACCCGTCAGTTCCTCTGTCCACCCATCAGTTCCTCTGTCCACCCACCAGTTCCTCTGTCCACCCACCAGTTCCTCTGTCCACCAATCAGTTCCTCTGTCCACCCACCAGTTCCTCTGTCCACCCATCAGTTCCTCTGTCCACCCACCAGTTCCTCTGTCCACCCATCAGTTCCTCTGTCCACCCACCAGTTCCTCTGTCCACCCATCAGTTCCTCTGTCCACCCACCAGTTCCTCTGTCCACCCATCAGTTCCTCTGTCCACCCACCAGTTCCTCTGTCCACCCACAAGTTCCTCTGTCCACCCATCAGTTCCTCTGTCCATCCACCAGTTCCTCTGTCCACCCATCAGTTCCTCTGTCCACCCACCAGTTCCTCTGTCCACCCACCAGTTCATCTGCCCACCCACCAGTTCCTCTGTCCACCCATCAGTTCCTCTGTCCACCCACCAGTTCCTCTGTCCACCCACCAGTTCCTCTGTCCACCCAACAGTTCCTCTGTCTACCCACCAGTTCCTCTGTCAACCCACCAGTTCCTCTGTCCATCCATCAGTTCCTCTGTCCACCCACCAGTTCCTTTGTCCACCCATCAGTTCCTCTGTCCACCCATCAGTTCCTCTGTCCACCCATCAGTTCCTCTGTCCACCCATCAGTTCCTCTGTCTACCCATCAGTTCCTCTGTCCACCCATCAGTTCCTCTGTCCACCCATCAGTTCCTCTGTCCACCCACCAGTTCCTCTGTCCACCCACCAGTTCCTCTGTCCACCCATCAGTTCCTCTGTCCACCCATCAGTTCCTCTGTCCACCCATCAGTTCCTCTGTCCACCCATCAGTTCCTCTGTCCACCCACCAGTTCCTCTGTCCACCCATCAGTTCCTCTGTCCACCCATCAGTTCCTCTGTCCACCTATCAGTTCCTCTGTCCACCCATCAGTTCCTCTGTCCACTTATCAGTTCCTCTGTCCACCCACCAGTTCCTCTGTCCACCCACCAGTTCCTCTGTCCACCCACCAGTTCCTCTGTCCACCCACCAGTTCCTCTGTCCACCCACCAGTTCCTCTGTCCACCCATCAGTTCCTCTGTCCACCCACCAGTTCCTCTGTCCACCCATCAATTCCTCTGTCCACCCACCAGTTCCTCTGTCCACCCATCAGTTCCTCTGTCCACCCATCAGTTCCTCTGTCCACCCATCAGTTCCTCTGTCCACCCATCAGTTCCTCTGTCCACCCATCAGTTCCTATGTCCACCCACCAGTTCCTCTGTCCACCCACCAGTTCCTCTGTCCACCCACCAGTTCCTCTGTCCACCCATCAGTTCCTCTGTCCACCCACCAGTTCCTCTGTCCACCCATCAGTTCCTCTGTTCACCCACCAGTTCCTCTGTCCACCCATCAGTTCCTCTGTCCACCCATCAGTTCCTCTGTCCACCCATCAGTTCCTCTGTCCACCCATCAGTTCCTCTGTCCACCCATCAGTTCCTCTGTCCACCCATCAGTTCCTCTGTCCACCCATCAGTTCCTATGTCCACCCATCAGTTCCTCTGTCCACCCACCAGTTCCTCTGTCCACCCATCAGTTCCTCTGTCCACCCATCAGTTCCTCTGTCCACCCATCAGTTCCTCTGTCCACCCATCAGTTCCTCTGTCCACCCATCAGTTCCTCTGTCCACCCATCAGTTCCTCTGTCCACCCATCAGTTCCTCTGTCCACCCATCAGTTCCTCTGTCCACTCACCAGTTCCTCTGTCCACCCATCAGTTCCTCTGTCCACCCATCAGTTCCTCTGTCCACCCACCAGTTCCTCGGTCCACCCATCAGTTCCTCTGTCCACCCATCAGTTCCTCTGTCCACCCATCAGTTCCTCTGTCCACCCATCAGTTCCTCTGTCCACTCATCAGTTCCTCTGTCCACCTATCAGTTCCTCTGTCCACCCATCAGTTCCTCTGTCCACCCACCATTTCCTCTGTCCACCCATCAGTTCCTCTGTCCACCCACCAGTTCCTCTGTCCACCCATCAGTTCCTCTGTCCACCCATCAGTTCCTCTGTCCACCCATCAGTTCCTCTGTCCACCCATCAGTTCCTCTGTCCACCCATCAGTTCCTCTGTCCACCCATCAGTTCCTCTGTCCACCCATCAGTTCCTCTGTCCACCCATCAGTTCCTCTGTCCACCCATCAGTTCCTCTGTCCACCCACCAGTTCCTCTGTCCACCCATCAGTTCCTCTGTCCACCCATCAGTTCCTCTGTCCACCCATCAGTTCCTCTGTCCACCCACCAGTTCCTCTGTCCACCCATCAGTTCCTCTGTCCACCCATCAGTTCCTCTGTCCACCCATCAGTTCCTCTGTCCACCCATCAGTTCCTCTGTCCACCCATCAGTTCCTCTGTCCACCCATCAGATGGTTGGAGAGACGGGAATCAGAAGCACGATGACACAGCTGCAAGGTGAGAACATTGATTAATCACAGGGATGTTAGGAAAGTGGAACGATTTCCACAGTGGTGTGTAAGAGGCAGGAGCCATACAAAGCTTTAGGAAAAGGTACGAAAAAGATCTTGAAACCAGTAACACACACACACAATATATATATATATATAATGTTGGGTTAACCTGGACAGTAAATATCAGAGTATAACCTTCTGTTGAAGAGTGAAAGAATTAGAAAGAATTAGAAAAACATAAATCGACAATGCCTCATCCAATTAGCTTCAAAATTTTGACACTAGTACTCGGTAACGAGGACCAATTCTAGAAAGAATTAGCATTTTCACGTGTCCTGTGGTCAGAGTTAGTGAACCCACTGCAAGCAACATGGAGTGGATCAGATAACCTCCAAAATCTTCCGTGGCTCAGAGCTTCAAATATTTTCAGAATGTTCCACAGAATATGTTGTGGGTAGAGAGTGAAGTTGAAGATTGTTGGTGCAGAGTTGACGACTTTATGTGTAAAATTGTGTAAATCTTTTATCCCGGTTTGCTTCTTTTCCCAGTTTGTCTTTTGCCAATTTTATCGAATTAAGTTTTACAAAAATAAATCAAATATATTTTCTTTTAGAATTTGTTTGAGAAATTTAACAGAATGTAAATGTGCAAAGAAAACTGCAAAGAAAATATCACCTTGAGAATTTGTCTTTTTTAACTTTAACCAGAAGAGACTTTTACTATTTTTTGGAATATTTTTTAGCAAAATTTCTGTTTGCTCCATCAAGAATTTTTATTTATTACTCGAGAAATACTTATGCACTCGGACTCTGGATTTCAAAACTTTTTTAATATATTTTGTGCGAGAATCACGGGTCTACAGCGAAAGTCTAATGAGGAAGGGGGGGGGGGAAGGGGTTCGAAGGTTTTCATCTACTCTCGGACATAGACGAACGTTCAGTAAAACGGACTTAGTCCGCTGTATTGATAATACGACCACCGGACATACAAAGAAAAAAAAGTAATATAATCGTGCTTTGATTCTCTCTCTTTCTCTCCATCTCCACAGTCTCTCTTTCCCCTTCTCTCCTCTTTTTATCCCTCTCTCTCCCTCTCACCTTTTTCTATCTCCCTCTCTCTTCTTCTCCCCCTCTCTCTTTCTCCTTCCCCCTCCCTTTTCCTCTTTCATTCTCCTTCTGTTTCTCCCTCATATTGAAGAGTGGGCGAGAGAGAGAGACTACGTGTACCAGACCAGGGAGACAACATCAATGTAAATATCAAGTCTACTGTTCTGTAACAAGCTGACTGGCTAACTAATTAACTGACTCACTAACTGACTGGCTGGCTAGTTGGCTGGCTTCCTTACTGGCTAACTGGCTAGCTGACTGGCTGGCTTTCTGGCTGGTTCGCTGGCTAGCTGATTAACTGGCTTGCTGACTGATTGCCTACCTGCCTGCCTGCCTGCCTGCCTGCCTGCCTGCCTGCCTGCCTGCCTGCCTGCCTGCCTGCCTGCCTGCCTGCCTGCCTGCTTCTTCTTGCTTGCCCTACCTGCTCTGTCTTGCCCTGTCTACACTTCTTCTAAACAATTATTTGGACTCTAGCTAAGTAATTTTCAATTAAATACGAGAGGCTTGGCTCTACCACCACAAGGAAAGTGAAAGGGTCCTGGACGAAGGAGGGTCGTTGTGATTCCTGGACGAAGGCGCCTCTGTTCGTATAGTATTAATTTACCTTATTCAATTATTTTCTCCTTGAAGGTAGTGATGAGCTCTTGTTCTGGAACTGGTCGTGGCATGTTTTATTACACCTGCTGCCTCTTTTCACCTAGCAGTAAGTAGGTACCTGGGAGCTAGCTGACTCTTGAGGGTTGCATCCTGGGGGAGCAAGAGTAACTTAAGTTGCCAGAAAGACTGTTTAATCAGAGACTTTCTGTATAATATTTTACAATTCTTAAGTAGAGAAGATACATCAAAAAGGCTTTCATAGTAAGGGAGAACCAGAATATTCTTGGTGGAATACGACTGTTTGTCCCCTTTTGAATTGTAAAATGTACTTCTAGAAATTTTAAAGGATTTATCAATTAAGTATTTTGGACATTTTAGATCATCGGCCATTTTATAAATCTTCAAGATTTCTTCATCTATGAACTCTGGGCTGCAAATACGCAAAGCTCTCAAAAACATGGATGAGAATACAGAAGAATAATAGTGCACATAAGAACAGTTATTTGTTGGTTTTCTGTATATTTTGAATTTAAAGTCATGGTTCCCCTTAATAATTACGACATCTAAAAAAAAGGCAATGAGTAATTTAGTTTAAACTCAACAGTGAACTTTATGGAATGAGCTAGACTATTTAATTTAATGAGGAAATGGTTTATGTCTATATTCTCAGGCATTAGACATAAAACATCATATCTGTACCACTTAGCTCTATTGGGAAGCATTTTGTTAAGTAATCTTTTTTCAAAATATTTCATGTACAAATTGCTAAGGACAGATTAAAGAGGATTTCCCATTGCCATTCCAAACTTCTGATTGTAAAACTCGCCATTAAACACAAACTTTGCGTCAACAATACAAAGGTAAATCGTAATTACCAAGTTCTTCAGATAGGAAACTTAATAAATCATCAACTGGAACTTTTGTAAACAAGGAAGTGACATCTAGAGCTAACCATATTGTAATTATTTAAATCAATCATGGTGCTTAATTAATCTACTAAATCAATATTATTGTTAACATCAAAGTTAGGAATTTTGCCAACAATTTTGCTCAACATAGTTACTAGCCATTTAGATAAGAAACTGAACCTAAGGAGCTAATTATGGGTCCTGCTGGATCAACTGGTTTATGTGTTTTTATAAATCCACACATATGTGGTAAAGATGGATTCATTGTCATGAATTTTTAAATTATTTCGACTTTGCGTTTCAGTAGTCGTTTTATTGATTGTTAAAGGTACTAATAACTGTATCTAAGTGATTCTTTCTAAGTTGTAATAAATATCTGTATCATCTTAGAGATTATTCACTTTACCTTGGTAATCAGTTTCTTTAAGAATTATTACTGCATTTATTTTATTTGCATTAGTAATATGCAAATCGTTATTATTATTAAGATTTAAGCTGTGTGTGACAGGTCCTTGACATTTCCCCACCATCATACTGGGGCGGGTGTAATGTCGTATGTGAGGTGACATCTCAGCCATATAAGCCTTCCAATGTTTCGTGAGAAATCACGAAAACGCTTGGTTATTTTATATATATATATATATATATATATATATATATATATATATTAATAATATATATATATATATATATATATATATATATATATATATATATATATATATATATATATATATATATAGGGAATATATAGGGAATAAGTCTGTTGAGTGTACCTGGTAAAGTGTATGGTAGAGTTATTATTGAAAGAATTAAGAGTAAAACAGAAAGCAGGATAGCAGATGAACAAGGGGCTTTAGGAAAGGTAGGGGGTGTGTAGACCAAGTGTTTACAGTGAAACATATAGGTGAACAGTATTTGGATAAGGGTAAAGATGTTTTTGTGGCATTTATGGATTTGGAAAAGGCGTATGATAGGGTAGATAGGGGGCAATGTGGCAGATGTTGCAGGTGTATGGAATAGGAGGAAGGTTACTGAAAGCAGTGAAGAGTTTTTATGAGGATAGTGAGGCTCAGGTTAGAGTGTGTAGGAGGGAAGGGGACTATTTCCCAGTAAAAGTGGGCCTTAGACAAGGATGTGTGATGTCACCGTGGTTGTTCAATATATTTATAGATGGGGTTGTAAGAGAAGTGAATGCGAGGGTCTTGGCAAGAGGTGTTGGGCTAAAAGATAAAGAAGCAAATACAAGTGGGAGTTGTCACAGTTGCTTTTGCTGATGACACTGTGCTTTGGGAGATTCTGAAGAGAAGCTGCAGAGGTTGGTGGATGAATTTGGTAGGGTGTGTAAAGAAGAAAATTGAAAGTGAATATAGGAAAGAGTAAGGTGATGAGGATAACAAAAAGAATAGGTGACGAAAGATTGGATATCAGATTGGAGGAGAGAGTATGGAGGAGGTGAATGTATTCAGATATTTGGGAGTGGACATGTCGGCGGATGGGTCTATGAAGGATGAGGTGAATCATAGAATTGATGAGGGGAAAAGGGTGAGTGGAGCACTTCGGAGTCTGTGGAGACAAAGAACCTTGTCTATGGAAGTAAAGAGGGAATGTATGAGAGTATAGTTATACCAACGCTCTTATATGGGTGTGAAGCATGGGTGATGAATGTTGCAACGAGGAGAAGGCTGGAGGCAGTGGAGATGTCATGTCTGAGGTCAATGTGTGGTGTGAATATAATGCAGAGAATTCGGAGTTTGGAAATTAGGAGGAGGTGCGGGATTACCAAAACGATTGTCCAGAGAGCTGAGGAGGGGTTGTTGAGGTGGTTTGGACATGTAGAGAGAATGGAACGAGACAGAGTGACTTCGAGAGTGTATAAATCTGTAGTGGAGGGAAGGCGGGGTAGGGGTCGGCCTAGGAAAGGTTGGAGGGAGGGTAAAGGAAGTTTTGTGTGCGAGGGCTTGGACTTCCAGCAAGCATGTGTGAGCGTATTTGATAGGAGTGAATGGAGGCATATGGTTTTAATACTTGACGTGCTGTTGGAGTGTGAGCAAAGTAACATTTATGAAGGGATTCAGGAAACCGGCAGGCCGGACTTGAGTTCTGGAGATGGGAAGTACAGTGCCGGCACTCTGAAGGAGGGTGTTAATGTTGCAGTTTTATAACTGTAGTGTAAAGCACCCTTCTGGCAAGACAGTGATGGAGTGAATGATGATGAAAGTTTTTCTTTTTCGGGCCACCCTGCCTTGGTGGGAATCGGCCGATGTGTTAATAAAAAAAAAAATATATATATATATATATATATATATATATATATATATATATATATTATATATATATATTAGTATATATATATACATTAACATATATATATATATATATATATATATATATATATATATATATATATATATATATATATATAATATTCTTTATTAATAGAGAATATACATTGACAGAAAACACACACATGAACATGTATACATTGGTACAATATATCAAAGATTATGAATCTCCTCCAGCTCGTCCGAAGCCAGACGCGAGCCCAGTATGCAGCATGCATTTTCCTCTGGATGACCACGCTGAGGCGCTGGAACCCTGGTGGTGTCGATGGGCCTGGAACCCAGTTCTAATATATATATTAAACAATCACAGACAGGCGATCTTAACAATGCAAGACAAGCCACGGGGTGGAAATCTTCAGCTCAAGTACTTTCACACCTCTCAGTGCGTCATCAGGAGCTATGCAATGTTACAAGGCAGCAACTGAAGTGAGGGAAGGTTTTTCAGAGTTGACTCCAGCCACAGCCTATATATATATATATATATATATATATATATATATATATATATATATATATATATATATATATATATATATATATATATATATATATATAGGAGTATGAAAAAATTTTTCCCAAGGAGTCTTGTAACTCTATAATTTGAAAAGAAATTCAGGTGAAAACATTTCTGAAGAAAACTGTTATGCAAATTAGGAACTTAACATGAATACCTAATGAAGGAAAGTAGGTACTATGTTGTTGAAATTCAGGAAGCCATTTTGTGCTGAAACTATTATATTTTGTACCTGTGTTGGGTAGGTGAGCACCTTGCTCCTGTGTTCTTTCTGTGAGCACTTAGATCCTGAGCGTGTACCTGGTTTCTGTGTTCTGTATGTTAGCACCTGGTTCGTGTTTTCTGTATGTGAGCACATGGTTCCTGTGATCTGTATGTGAGTACTTGGTTCCTGTGTTCTTTGTGAGTACCTGACTCCTGTGTTTTCTATGTGAGTACCTGGCTCCTGTATTCTCTATGTGAGTATTTGGCTCCTGTGTTCTATGTGTGAGCAACTGGCTCCTGTGTTCTATGTGTGAGTACCTGGCTTCTGTGTTCTATGTGAGTACCTGGCTCATGTGTTCTCTGTGTGAGTACCTGACTCCTGTGTTCTGTATGTGAGAACCTGGTTCCTGTGTTCTGTACGTGAGTACCTAGTTATCATCACCACCAGCCTTACACCACAGTGCTATCATCACCACCAGCCTTACACCACAGCGTTATCATCACCACCAGCCTTACACCAAAGTGCTATTATCACCACCAGCCTTACACCACAGTGTTATCATCACCACCAGCCTTACACCACAGTGTTATCATCACCACCAGCCTTACACCACAGTGTTATCATCACCACTAGCCTCACACCACGGTGTTATCATCACCACCAGCCTTACACCACAGTGCTATCATCACCACCAGCCTTACACCACAGTGTTATCATAACCACCAGCCTTACACCACAGTGCTATCATCACCACCAGCCTTACACCACAGTACTATCATCACCACCAGCCTTACACCACAGTACTATCATCACCACCAGCCTTACACCACAGTGTTATCATCACCACCAGCCTCACACCACAGTGTTATCATCACCACTATTCTTACACCACAGTGTTATCACCACCACCAGCCTTACACCACAGTGTTATCATCACCACCAGCTTTACACCACAGTGTTATTATCACCACCAGCCTTACACCACAGTGCTATCACCACCAGCCTCACACCACAGTGTTATCACCACCAGCCTTACACCACAGTGTTATCATCACCACCAGCCTTACACCACAGTGTTATCACCACCAGCCTCACACCACAGACCACAGTGTTATCATCACCACAGTGTTATCACTACAGTGTTATCACTACAGTGTTATCACCACCAGCCTCACACCACAGTGTTATCATCACCACTAGTCTCACACCAATGTTATCATCACCACAGTGTTATCACTACAGTGTTATCATCATCACAGTGTTATCATCACCACCAGCCTCACACAACAGTGCTATCACCACCACAGTGTTATCATAATCACAGTATTATCATCAACACCAGCCTCACACAACAGTGGTATCACCACAGTGTTATCATCAACACCAGCCTCACACAACAGTGTTATCATCACCACAGTGTTATCATCACCACCAGCCTAACACAACAGTATTATCATCACCACCAGCCTCACACAACAGTGTTATCATCACAAGCCTCACACCACGGTGTTATCACCACATCGTTATTATCACGACAGTGTTATCATCACGACAGTGTTATAAAAAGAACATAAGAAAGAATGAACAATGCAGCAGGCCTACTGACCCATGCGAGTGTTATCGTCACCACAGTGTTATCATCACCACAGTGTTATCACCACAGTTATCATCACCAGTGTTATCATCACGACAGTGTTATCATCACGTCAGTGTTATCATCACGACAGTGTTATCATCACGTCAGTGTTATCATCACCACAGTGTTATTAACACCACAGTTTTATCATCACCACAGTGTTATCATCACCACAGTGTTATCATCACCACAGTGTTATCATCACCACAGTGTTATCATCACCACAGTGTTATCATCACCTCAATGTTATCACCACAGTGTTATCATCACCACAGTTTTATCACTAGTGTTATTATCACAGTGTTATCATCACGTCACTGTTATCACCACCACAGTGTTATCATCACCAGTGTTATCACCACCACAGTGTTATCCTCACCACAGTTTCATCATCACCACAGTGTTATCATCACCACAGTGTTATCATCACCACAGTGTTATCATCACTACAGTGTTATCATCACCACAGTGTTATCATCACCACAGTGTTATCATCACCACAGTGTTATCACCACCTCAATGTTATCACCACAGTGTTATCATCACCACAGTGTTATCACTAGTGTTATTATCACAGTGTTATCATCACGTCACTGTTATCATCACCACAGTGTTATCATCACCAGTGTTATCACCACCACAGTGTTATCATCACCACAGTGTTATCATCACCACGGTGTTATCATCACCTCAGTGTTATCATCACCACAGTGTCATCATCACCACAGTGTTATCATCACCACAGTGTTATCATCACCAGTGTTATCACCACCACAGTGTTATCATCACCACAGTGTCATCATCACCACAGTGTTATCATCACTACAGTTTTATCATCACCACAGTGTCATCATCACCACAGTGTCATCATCACCACAGTGTTATCACCACCACAGTGTTATCATCACCACACTGTCATTATCACCACAGTGTTATCATCACCACAGTGTTATCATCACAAGTGTTGTCACCACCACAGTGTCATCATCACCACAGTGTTATCATCACCACAGTGTTATCATCACCTCAGTGTTATCATCACCACAGTGTCATCATCACCAGTGTTATCATCACCACAGTGTTATCATAACCACAGTGTTATCATCACCACAGTGTTATCATCACCACAGTGTTATCATCACCACAGTGTTATCATCACCATGGTGTTATCATCACAACAGTGTTATCACTAGTGTTATTATCACAGTGTTATCATCACGTCACTGTTATCATCACCAGTGTTATCACCACCACAGTGTTATCCTCACTACAGTGTTATCATCACCACAGTGTTATCACTAGTGTTATTATCACAGTGTTATCATCACGTCACTGTTATCATCACCACAGTATTATCATCACCACAGTGTTATCATCACCAGTGTTATCACCACCACAGTGTTATCATCACCACAGTGTTATCATCACCACGGTGTTATCATCACCTCAGTGTTATCATCACCACAGTGTCATCATCACCACAGTGTTATCATCACCACAGTGTTATCATCACCAGTGTTATCACCACCACAGTGTTATCATCACCACAGTGTCATCATCTTCACAGTGTTATCATCACTACAGTTTTATCATCACCAAAGTGTCATCATCACCACAGTGTCATCATCACCACAGTGTTATCACCACCACAGTGATAACACAGTGTTATCATCACCAGTGTTATCATCACCAGTGTTATCACCACCACAGTGTCATCATCACCACAGTGTTATCATCACCACAGTGTTATCATCACCTCAGTGTTATCATCACCACAGTGTCATCATCACCAGTGTTATCATCACCACAGTGTTATCATCACCACAGTGTTATCATCACCACAGTGTTATCATCACCACAGTGTTATCATCACAACAGTGTTATCATCACCACAGTGTTATCATCACAACAGTGTTATCATCACCACAGTGTTATCATCACCTCAGTGTTATCATCACCACAGTGTCATCATCACCACAGTGTCATCATCACCACAGAGTTATCATTAGCACAGTGTTATCATCACCACAGTGTTATCATCACCACAGTGTTATCACCACAGTGTTATCATCACCACAGTGTTATCACCACAGTGTTATCATCACCACAGTGTTATCACAACAGTGTTATCACCACAGTGTTATCATCACCACAGTGTTATCATCACGTCAGTGTTATCACCGCCACAGTGTTATCATCACCACAGTGTTATCATCACCACAGTGTTATCATCACCACAGTATTTTCATCACCACAGTGTTATGACCACAGTGTTATCACCACTGTGTTATCACTAGCAGTTATCACCACAGTGTTATCACCACGTGTTATCACCAGCAGTGTTATCACCACTGTGTTATCACCACAGTGTTATCACCACGTGTTATCACCACAGTGTTATCACCACGTGTTATCACCACAGTGTTATCACCACGTGTTATCACCACGTGTTATCACCACGTGTTATCACCACAGTGTTATCACCACAGTGTTATCACCACTGTGTTATCACACAGTGTTATCACCACTGTTTAATCACCACGTGTTATCACCACGTGTTATCACCACAGTGTTATCACCACGTGTTATCACACGTGTTATCACCACATGTTATCACCACGTGTTATCACCACTGTGTTATCACCACTGTGTTATCACCACAGTGTTATCACCATCAGTGTTCACACATGTTATCACCACGTGTTATCACCACTGTGTTATCACCACGTGTTATCACCACTGTGTTATCACCATGTTATCACCACAGGTTATACCATGTTATCACCCGTGTTATCACCACGTGTTATCACCACGTGTTATCACCACGTGTTATCACCCAGTGTTATCACCACAGTGTTATACCACGTATCACCACGTTATCACACTGTGTTATCACACGTGTTATCACCACTGTTATCCATGTTATCACCAGTGTTATCACCACGTGTTATCACCTGTTATCACCAGTGTTACACACTGTTATTACCACAGTGTTACCCACAGTGTTATCACCACTGTTTATCACCACTGTGTTATCACCACGTGTTATCACCACGTGTTATCACCAGTGTTATCACCACAGTTTATCACAGTTCCACAGTGTTATCACACGTGTTATCACCACGTGTTATCACACGTTTATCACCACTGTGTTATACCAGTGTTATCACCACAGTGTTATCACCACTGTGTTATCACCACAGTGTTATCACCACTGTGTTATCACCACAGTGTTATCACCACAGTGTTATCACCACAGTGTTATCACCACAGTGTTATCACCACAGTGTTATCACCACTGTGTTATCACCACTGTGTTATCACCACTGTGTTATCACCACAGTGTTATCACCACTGTGTTATCACCACAGTGTTATCACCACTGTGTTATCACCATAGTGTTATCACCACAGTGTTATCACCACAGTGTTATCACCACAGTGTTATCACCACAGTGTTATCACCACTGTGTTATCACCACTGTGTTATCACCACTGTGTTATCACCACAGTGTTATCACCACAGTGTTATCACCACAGTGTTATCACCACTGTGTTATCACCACAGTGTTATCACCACAGTGTTATCACCACTGTGTTATCACCACAGTGTTATCACCACTAGCATCATACACACACAATCCCCCACAAATCTTCGTATAAACCAGAACTCTCTCTTACTTGTCATTTGGAAATGCGTTGGACGTCTATTTCCACGTGTCTGAGGCGTTTCCTGACATATATAGAATTTCAGCAACAATATCAAAATATTAGACTCGATATTATAATGTTTAGAAACTAGTAAACGTTCATTATTTGAGTTCTATTTCATTTTATATACGAGATTTAACGCAGCAGTCTGTGTAGAATCTAGTAAATTAACATTTTTAACTCAGATCTGTTCTGTAAGTTACATTATGAAGGAAAATTTAGACAAATCATAATAATGTTGTTGTGTTGGAGGTTGCGCAGTATTTGTGTTGGAGGTTGCGCAGTATTTGTGTTGGAGGTTGCGCAGTATTTGTGTTGGAGGTTGCGCAGTTATTGTGTTGGAGGTTGCGCAGTGGTGTTGGAGGTTGCGCAGTGTTGGTGTTGGAGGTTGCGCAGTATTTGTGTTGGAGGTTGCGCAGTGGTGTTGGAGGTTGCGCAGTGTTGTGTTGGAGGTTGCGCAGTGTTGGTGAGTTGTTTGTTTACTCTTTGTTTCTCAATTATATATATATATATATATATATATATATATATATATATATATATATATATATATATATATATATATATATATCCGTGCTACATGAGCTTTACTGTACCTCTTCTTTAAGCTGTGTTTGGATCCTGCCTGCACTATATCATTCTCCAGACTATTCCACTTCCTGATAACTCTAAGGTTAAAGAAATACTTCTAACTCATCTGAGTTTTCCACTTCCAGTTGTGGCCACTTGTTCTTGTGTCCCATCTTTGAAACATTCTAGACTTGTTCTCCTTGTCAATTCCTCTCAGTATTTTATACTTCGTTATCATGTCTTCCCTATCCCTCCTATCCTCTAGTGATATCAGGGTGAGTTTCCTTAATCTCTCCTTGTAAGACATACCCCTTAGCTCCGGGACTATTCTTGTTGCAAACTTTTGCACTTTCTCCAATTTCTTGACGTGTTCGACCATGTTTGGGTTCCATACTGGTTTGCCAGGCGCCCATATGCTGCAGAAGTTATCTGGTTGATATGCGCCTCAAGGGACGTGCTCGGTATAATGCTCACCCCAGGATCCTTTTCCTTAAGTGAGGTTTGCAGCCTTTGATCCTCTAGCCTATACTCTGTCTGCGGTCTTCTTTGTCCCTCCCTAAGCTTTATAACTTTGCACTTGGTGGGGTTAAACTCCAGGAGTCATTTGTCGGACCAGGCTTGTAGCCTGTCCAGATCCCCTTGTAATCTTACCTGATCCTCGTCCGCTTGTATTCTCCTCCTAAATTTCACATCATCGATGAACAGGGACACTTCCATCACATCATTCACATATACAAGAAACAGCACTGAACCTAGGACTGATCCTTGTGGAACCCCACTCAACACATCGGCCCAATCTGACACCTTCCTGCCAGGTATTCCCTTATCCATTGCAGTGCTTTCCCTATTATTCCTGCCTGCTCCTCTAGTCGTATAACTCAAGTAGATTTGTGACACAGAATTTTCCATCCCTGAAGCTGTGTTGATTGTCATGTATGAGCCCAATACTCTCTATGTGTTCCACCACTCTTCACCTGATAATCTTCTCCATGACTTTACATACTATACATGTCAGTGACACTGGTCTGTAGTTTAATGCTGCGTATCTGTCTCCTTTCTTAAAAATTGGAACTACATTTGCTGTCTTCCACATCTCAGGCAGTTGCCCTGTTTCGATAGATATATTGAAGATTGTTGCTAGCGGCACACAGTTCCTCTGGTACCTCTCTTAGGACCCATGGAGAGATGTCACCTGCGCCCACTGCCTTCGAGGTATCTAGTTCACCTAGCAATTTCTTCACCTCCTCGTTGTTTATGTGCAGTGAGTCCAGCACTTTTTGGCACACCCTACCGCCTACGTTTGCTGGAAGCTTTTCTGTCTTCACTGTGAATACTTCTCTAAATCTTGTGTTAAGTTCTTCACATAATTCCTGGTCACTCTCTGTGACCTCCCTTTCTCTTCATCAGCATGATTACCTGATCCTTGATTGTTGTTGTCCTCCTGATGTGATTAACAACTTTGGGTCAGATTTGGCTTCTGATGCTATGTCATTCTCATATTGTCTCTGGGCCTTCTTATCCATGCATATTCGTTTTTGGTTCTTCAGCTCAACTCCTTGTTTTCTTGAGTCCTTTGTCTCCTATAACTTTTCCATGCTCCAGCACACTTGGCTTTGGCCTCTTTACACCTACGGGTAAATCATAGGCTCACTCTGGTCTTTCCATTTTTTGTTACCCCTTGGTATGAATATCTCATCTGCCTCCCTGCACTTTGTGGTCACTTGTTCCATCATTTCATTTACCATCTTTCCCTCTAGTTCTCTTTCCCACTGCACCTCATGCAGGAATCGCCTCATACCTGTGTAGTCCCCTTTTTTTGAAGTTTGACTTCTCCCATCCTTCTCATGCTGCTTCATTCTCTACTGTTAACTCTACAATTTATTCTAAACTCAGGATCACGTGATCACTAGCACCAAGAAGCCTTTCATCTGTAATATCCCCTATGTCTGAACTGTTCAAGGTGAATACAAGGTAAATCCTTGCTGGAACGTCCTCTCCTCTCTATCTGGGTGTATCCTTAACATGTTGGTGCATGAAGTTTTCCAATACTCTCTCCAACATCTTAATCTTGTTAATGAGAGGTCAGAGGAGAATGACCAGACTGGTTCAAGCTGACAGGAAGGTGACAGTAAATCAAACAAACACACATTACAATAGTGGTATGAAAAAAAACTCTGAATGCACAACACGTTAAACCTTGAAGTGGATGGGGAACAGCAAGAGAAGACCACACTGGGTTACACTTCCTTTAGCTAATAACAAGAAACTAAGGCTACAGTAGACACAAGCTCACCAAAACTTGATAGTTGAAGATTAGAAAAATTATCACCTGGTCAGACGAATCGTGATTTCTGCTGCGACATGCAGATAGTAGAGTCAAAATTTGGCATAAACCTTTGAAATGTGGTGTAACGAGAGATTTGCAGCATGAACGTGCAGTGAACAAATCTGCAGCAACTGTGTGATATTTCAACATGGACCAGGATCTCCATGCCATGAAGAATTCACGCTGTTCTGGGGCAAAGGGAGGTCCTAACTTGTACAAGAAGGGTGTGCCTAATAAAGAGCCCAATGAGTGCATATTTGTCTGTGTTTTACCCTTTCCCTGGTCAGTTCCCTTTCATTTTCTGTTCTGTCCCTATCCAGGAACACATGATAATATCTATAGTGCATGTTTCCTTAAAGGAGAAACAAAACATATGAATAAAGACCAAATTAGCTTGACCATTTCTCTCTTAAAAGACGCTGAACGAGAGGAGACATGACTACGACATGGAAACTAATTAAAACCAAACAGGATCAAAACGGACTAGCTTTGAATAGACCAAGTTACAATACCATACAGGAAAAAGCTGAACACTGAGATGAATCACACAGAGATTTAGGATAAGACGATTAATGAGTCATGAAAATAACCAGATAGAAGGTTAATGTACTCACGAAGAAAATTCGCTAGACACAATTGACATCAGTCAACAGGTGGGACCAGGAGCTGGGACTTAATACTGAAGAAACTGCTAGGTAAATACACCTGCCTGTCCCCAGGCAGGTTACTGCAGCCTTCCAAAATAGTTGCTGGTTCATGTTTTTGTTGATACAAACTTATAATGAATGTCAACAGGAACATAACAATGGTATCGCTTTTATTGCTACTGTTGTTGAAGTTGTTCTACTGTTGCTTCTGTTGGTGCTGCTGCCATTGCTGTTGCAGCTTATGTTGCTGCTGTTGCTGTTAGTGTTAAGGCTTCTGCTGTTGATATTGCCAGTGCTTATGCTGTTTGTGCTGTTACTGGTTTTCCTGTTGCTGTTGCTGATGTTATTGGGATGCGTTGGCAATGTTATTACTGGTGATTCTGTTATTGGTGGTGCTGTTTTTATTGCTAGTGCTGTGTTTCCTGAGGCTGTTGTTGCTGGTGGCTGTGCTGCTGTTGCTAGTGCTATTGTTGCTGAGGTTGTTACCAGTGTTAGAAAGGGGGGGATGGAGTTCTTATTACTTGACTGACACCATTAATCAATCACCTCGTCAGTCGAGTCCCAGCCAGATACCAGCCATCCCATAACTTACTTCCCGTGTATACTGGACGTCTCTACTTACCAAGCTGATGTCCTTGATGACACCTGGTGCCTGTTCCATTACTAGGCTGAGATATCCAACACACAGTCGTAGGGTTAACCACGTGGGTTCCTGACATAAGTGGTTGACACTTTTGACCAGCTCTCAGACTGACTCACACTAACCCTGAGCCAGTACCACTTTGCTTATATTAGGTCTATACCTACCTTGTACAAGATTATGGATTGCAGTCTATTTAATGGACAAGGTTAGCAGATGGACTTACGGGCCTCAGGCCTGGACTGCCTTAGGGTTCCGAGTAACGATACTGACCATAAGACACCCATTCACTTGCCTTGCTAGATGATGAGAGTTCATATTTCTTGAATGTTACCCAAATCCTTGTGGATGACGCTCCCTCAACTTATACCACCCAAGAGTAACACCGCCAGATCGTTATGGTCACTGTGAATTCCGGCTTAGACCCAGAGATCCCCGAATTAAATGAGTCTTCAGTACTCCCACAACGTCATCTTTAACTAGGCGTTGAAGAGCAGTTTAAACTACAGGTCGGGCATTATTAAGGCTGTACCCTGAGCGCTGCTCGCAGGACACAGTTGGGCATCCTGCATGGTGTGTGTACTGCCTGGGCAAGACTCCCTGTCCCAGGCTTCTAAACTCTTTAGTCATGGGGCCAGGCCCATTTAGGCTTAGGCTGCCATTGATCGCCAGTAAAGAGCGCTAATTAAGAGCTCTCGACATGGGTTGTGCAACTGATGGGTAATCTAAGTGGTTGGCACTCTTGCTTCTTAGAACCTTAGTGTTGCTGCTACTAGTGCTGTTGATACTGGGGTGGTTGTTACTGGTGTTGCTGCTACTTATGCTGTTGATACTGGGGTGGTTGTTACTGGTGTTGCTGCTACTAGTGCTGTTGATACTGGGGTGGTTGTTACTGGTGGTGCTGCTGCTAGTGCTGTTGATACTGGGGTGGTTGTTACTGATGCTGCTGCTACTAGTGCTGTTGATACTGGGGTGGTTGTTACTGGTGTTGCTGCTACTAGTGCTGTTGATACTGGGGTGGTTGTTACTGGTGCTGCTGCTACTAGTGCTGTTGATACTTGGGTGGTTGTTATTGGTGCTGCTGCTACTAGTGCTGTTGATACTGGGGTGGTTGTTACTGGTGCTGCTGCTACTAGTGCTGTTGATACTGGGGTGGTTGTTACTGGTGTTGCTGCTACTAGTGCTGTTGATACTGGGGTGGTTGTTACTGGTGCTGCTGCTACTAGTGCTGTTGATACTGGGGTGGTTGTTACTGGTGCTGCTGCTACTAGTGCTGTTGATACTGGGGTGGTTGTTACTGGTGTTGCTGCTACTAGTGCTGTTGATACTGGGGTGGTTGTTACTGGTGTTGCTGTTACTAGTGATGTTGATACTGGGGTGGTTGTTACTGGTGTTGCTGCTACTAGTGCTGTTGATACTGGGGTGGTTGTTACTGGTGTTGCTGCTTCTAGTGCTGTTGATACTGGGGTGGTTGTTACTGGTGCTGCTGCTACTATTGCTGTTGATACCGGGGTGGTTGTTACTGGTGTTGCTGCTACTAGTGCTGTTGATACTGGGGTGGTTGTTACTGGTGCTGCTGCTACTAGTGCTGTTGATACTGGGGTGGTTGTTACTGGTGCGCTGCTACTAGTGCTGTTGATACTGGGGTGGTTGTTACTGGTCCCTGCTGCTACTAGTGCTGTTGATACTGGGGTGGTTGTTACTGGTGCTGCTGCTACTAGTGCTGTTGATACTGGGGTGGTTGTTACTGGTGCTGCTGCTACTAGTGCTGTTGATACTGGGGTGGTTGTTACTGGTGCTGCTGCTACTAGTGCTGTTGATACTGGGGTGGTTGTTACTGGTGTTGCTGCTACTAGTGCTGTTGATACTGGGGTGGTTGTTACTGGTGTTGCTGCTACTAGTGCTGTTGATACTGGGGTGGTTGTTACTGGTGTTCCTGCTACTAGTGCTGTTGATACTGGGGTGGTTGTTACTGGTGTTGCTGCTACTAGTGCTGTTGATACTGGGGTGGTTGTTACTGGTGTTGCTGCTACTAGTGCTGTTGATACTGGGGTGGTTGTTACTGGTGTTCTGCTACTAGTGCTGTTGATACTGGGGTGGTTGTTACTGGTGTTGCTGCTACTAGTGCTGTTGATACTGGGGTGGTTGTTACTGGTGTTGCTGCTACTAGTGCTGTTGATACTGGGGTGGTTGTTACTGGTGTTGCTGCTACTAGTGCTGTTGATACTGGGGTGGTTGCTATTGGTGTTCTGCTACTAGTGCTGTTGATACTGGGGTGGTTGTTACTGGTGTTCCTGCTACTAGTGCTGTTGATACTGGGGTGGTTGTTACTGGTGTTGCTGCTACTAGTGCTGTTGATACTGGGGTGGTTGTTACTGGTGCTGCTGCTACTAGTGCTGTTGATACTGGGGTGGTTGTTACTGGTGCTGCTGCTACTAGTGCTGTTGATACTGGGGTGGTTGTTACTGGTGCTGCTGCTACTAGTGCTGTTGATACTGGGGTGGTTGTTACTGGTGGTGGTGCTGCTATTGTTGTTGCTAGTACTGCTGCTGGGGCGGTTCTTATTGGTGGTGGTGGTGCTACTGTTACTGGTGGTGCTGCTACTGTTACTGATGGGGCTGCTGCTGTTACTATTGTTGGTGGTGCTGCTACTGTTACTGTTGTGGTGGTGCTGCTACTGTTACTGTGGTGGGGGTGCTGCTACTGTTACTGGTGGTGGTGCTGCTGCTACTGTTACTGGTTGTGGTGCTGCTGCTACTGTTACTGGTGGTGCTGTTGCTGCCACTGTTACTGGTGGCGATGGTGCTTCTACTGTTACTGGTGGTGGTGGTGCTGCTACTGTTACTGGTGGTGGTGCTGCTTCTACTGTTACTGGTGGTGGTGCTGCAACTGTTACTGGTGGTGGTGCTGCAACTGTTACTGGTGGTGTTGCTGCTGCTACTGTTACTGGTGGTGGTACTGCTACTGTTACTGGTGGTGGTGCTGCTAGTGTTAATGGTGGTGCTGCTACTGTTACTGGTGGTGCTGCTACTACTGCTACTGGTGGTGGTTCTGCTGCTACTGTTACTGGTGGTGTTGTTGCTACTGTTACTGATGGTGCTCCTGCTGTTACTGTTGGTGGTGCTGCTACTGTTACTGTTGGTGGTGCTGCTAGTGTTGATGGTGGTGGTGCTGCTACTGTTACTGGTGGTGCTGTTGCTACTGTTACTGGTGGTGCTGCTGCTACTCTTACTGGTGGTGGTGCTGCTGCTACTCTTACTGGTGGTGGTGCTGCTGCTACTCTTACTGGTGGTGCTGCTGCTGCTTCTGTTACTGTTACTGGTGGTGGTGTTGCTACTGTTACTGGTAGTGCTCCTGCTACTGTTGGTGGTGCTGCTACTGTTACTGTTCGTGGTGATGCTACTGTTACTGGTGCTGCTACTGGTGGTGGTGCTGCTGCTGTAACTGGTAGTGCTGCTACTGTTACTGGTGGTGGTGCTACTGTTACTGTTCCGGGTGGTGGTGCTGCTACTGTTACTGGTGGTGCTGCTACTGTTACTGGCGGTGCTGCTGTTACTGTTACTGGCGGTGCTGCTGTTACTGTTACTGGTGGTGCTACTGTTACTGGTGATGGTGCTGCTGCTACTGTTACTGGTGGTGGTGGTGATGCTACTGTTACTGGTGGCGGTGGTGCTGCTGTTGTTGCTGGCGCTACTTTTGTTTAAGGCTAAGGGTTGGCTTAATGACGGAGATAAGAATAGAAATGTGACCCCTTTTATCTGAGTGACCTTTACGTAACCCCTGTTATCTAAGTGACTTTTGTGACCGCAATTCTCTAAGTGACTTTTGTGACCGCTATTCTCTAAGTGACTTTTATGGCAAATATTATCCGAGTTACCTTTGTGACCTTCGTTATAGGAGTGACCTTTGTGACCTTCGTTACAGGAGTGACCTTTGTGACCTTCGTTATAGGAGTGACCTTTGTGACCTTCGTTATAGGAGTGACCTTTGTGACCGTATTATCTGAGTGATCTTTTGTAACCTCTATTATCTGAGTGACTTTTGTGACCCCTATTATCTGAGTGACCTTTATATGACCCCTATTATCTAAGTGACCTTTATGTGACCCCTATTATCTGAGTGACCTTTGTATGACACTTATTATCTAAGTCACCTTTATATGACCCCTATTATCTAAGTCACCTTTATGTGACCCTTATCATCTGGGTGACTAATGTGACCCCCTATTACCTAGGTAAAACACTATTTGGTTATTAACTAGGCAACCTAGCCAGGTTCCACACTAGCTACGTTAGCTAGTAAGCTCCACTTTAGAAACTAGAATATGGTATTGTCTTCAGCGTGCCCCTCTAGACACTACAGGGGAATAGGTAATATGGTATTGCTTGGTATTACTGGTATTGCTTGGTATTACTGGTATTGCTTGGTATTAGTGGTATTGCTTGGTATTAGTGGTATTGCTTGGTATTACTGGTATTGCTTGGTATTACTGGTATTGCTTGGTATTACTGGTATTGCTTGGTATTACTGGTATTGCTTGGTATTACTGGTATTGCTTGGTATTAGTGGTATTGCTTGGTATTACTGGTATTGCTTGGTATTAGTGGTATTGCTTGGTATTAGTGGTATTGCTTGGTATTAGTGGTATTGCTTGGTATTAGTGGTATTGCTTGGTATTACTGATTGTTGGGTTATATTCGAGGACCATCATAAAGATTGACCAATTATGCTGCTTGGAACGGTCGTCTCATCCACAGGGCACCTCAGGATACAAGTCGTACCCCTTTATGTTTGAAGATGCTCTATAATTTAAGTAGTGACATGTGTTACCTCTTTGAGTTCTGGTATGTAACTAATTGCTAGCGTCGTCTCATTCAAATTCAAACACTAGCTATTTTATCTAATTCTACTAATTTACCTAATCCTACTTACATTAGGTCACTAAACGATGTTATTATATCCAAAGATTATTATTTCTATGTATAATTGCTTAAATCTGTCTAATATGGCAAATATTTTATACAAGGTATATGTTAAGGGTTTCTTAAGCTTACGCTATAAACGTTTCCGTGGAATAATTTCCACACAGATATTACTTGGTATTACAGCGTTAAATGATCTTTAAGATAGAATGTTCTGAGAGAGAAAGAGAGAGAGAGAGAGAGAGAGAAGAGAGAGAGAGAGAGAGAGAGAGAGAGAGAGAGAGAGAGAGACAGAGAGAGAGAGAGAGACAGAGACAGAGAGACAGACAGACAGACAGACAGACAGACAGACAGATAACAGCATCTACGCATTCATATCTTAGAATCACCCAGCATCCCTTATCATCTTGCAGCATCTCCCAGCATCCCTTAGCTGCATATCATTATCTCAGCATTTCCAAGCATCCCTCAGCATTCATCTCCATGCATCCCTCAGCATCTCCCAACATCTAGTACCCCCAGCACTCCTCAGAATTGCCCCCCCCCGCATCCTTCAGAATCTAAAAAGCATTCCTCAGCATACCTCAACATTTCCCACAACCGGTTATTGTCCCCCACAACCGGTATTTTATGCAGACTAAGCTCCAAGAGAGGCTTCGGTTGGGTCTCGACCGAGCGAAACGTTTCTTAGCAGCCATTTCTAACCTTTTTAGAGTTCCTGTGACCATGAAGAGAGATTTGCTCTTAGCGGATCAGCTTCTATTTGTCAATTGCTTGATAGACCTCAGTCTATTCAATTGTTTGATAGACTAATCTTTGTCTGTTTGTTTTCAGGTGAGTCTATGCTCGTCTTCAGGCGAGGTGAAGGTGAGTGTGAGCTGAGTGTGAGCTGAGGGTGAGCTGAGGGTGAGCTGAGGGTGAGAAAAATCAAGTTTCTCTGTGAGCCTAGCGGTTTTTTTTGGTATGAATAAAGGGGGTTATGGGGGTCAGCAAGGGGGGAACGCTGGTGGCATAGCTACGTTTCTAAGTCTTCACTTCTAAAGTCTGAATTGTAAGGATTAATTTAGCCTTAATGAACTAATATCCAGTTTAGAGTATAGTAACAAAGCTAAGCTAGACTAGTACTATAAGAAGCTTAGTAGGGTGACCCAAAAAACAGAAGAAACGCTTTCTTGCCAGAACGACTCCGATACTTCGGTTCAAAACTGTAAATATCCCGACCTCTTCTTCAGAGTGCAGCCAGGGTGGAGACATGTGCAGTTTTGAACTGTAGTATTAACGCCGACTCTGGCAAGACAACGATGTATTGAGTGATAGTGAAAGTGTTTCTTCTTTTTTGGGTCACCCTGTATATTCGATGCCTTCAGCCGAAGACCTACACAATTACACCACAGTGCCACATCTTGTGGGCAGCTAGGCCTTGGAGGCACTCACTTCAAGTTACTGGATTAAGGATTTGAAGGATGATTGGACTAATTGGTCGCCAGTCGTAGTGAAACATGTTTAAGACAGAGGGCGAGTGTGAACTGAGAGGTGATTATGAGCTGAGGGGTGATTGTGATCTGAGGGTGAGTGTGAGCTGAGAGGTGATTATGAGCTGAGGGGTGATTGTGATCTGAGGGTGAGTGTGAGCTGAGAGGTGATTATGAGCTGAGGGTGAGTGTGAGCTGAGAGGTGATTATGAGCTGAGGGGTGTTTTGAGCTGAGGGTGAGTATGAACTGAGAGGTGATTATGACCTGAGAGGCGTTGTGAGCTGAGGGTGAGTGTGTCGTGTGGGTCTTGGGAGAGATATATAGGAGGTCAAAGATACTCCTTGTTGGATGGTTACGGTATATTTACAGTAATTAGAGGAGAGTCCAGCACACCTTCTGTCTCGCCTGTAGGTCTAACGTAGTGAGGCAGTCTGCCTATGATAGGCTGTGTACATGCGCTGAGCCTCTGACGTCAGCGGGTACCGTGACGTCACACGCAAAGGGACCAGCTTTATAAAGATACACTAAACAAGTGTATATATGATACTGACACGACAAGTGTGAGCTGAGGGTGAGTGTGAGCTGAGGGTGAGTGTGAGCTGAGGGTGAGTGTGAGCTGAGGGTGAGTGTGAGCTGAGGGTGAGTGTGAGCTGAGAGTGAATGTGAGCTGAGAGTTAGTGTGAGCTGAGAGGTGATTATGAGCTGAGGGGTGATTGAGAGCAGAGAATGAGTGTGAGCTGAGAATGAGTGTGAGCTGAGGGGAAGTGTGAGCTGAGAGTGAGTGTGAGCTGAGAGTGAGTGTGAGCTGAATGTGAGTGTGAGCTGAGAGTGAGTGTGAGCTGAGAGTGAGTGTGAGCTGAGGGTGAGTGTGAGCTGAGAGTGAGTGTGAGCTGAGAATGAGTGTGAGCTGAGGGTGAGTGTGAAATAAGGGTGTGAGGTGAGAGGAGTGAGCAGAGGGTTCGTATGCTAAATATGAGTGTGAGCTGAGAGCGAGTGTGAGGCGAGTGTCAGGGTGAGTTGAGAGAGTTTGAGCTTAAGAGTTTCTTTGTCTCACTGAACATGAACGTAGGGTCGAGCCCCATCACTCCAGAGTTAATTTATATATATATATATATATATATATATATATATATATATATATATATATATATATATATATATATATATATATATATATATATATATATATATATATATATATATATATATAGCTAGGAATTCGCAAGAGCAGGCGAAATATTCACAAACACTGATCTCTGGCCGACGGAGACTCGAACCTACGAACCTCATGACAAGGTACGCAGTGCTTTACCGACCGTACCACACTGGTCCAATACCTTGGCGTCCAGCTTTCAGGCAGGAAGGCTTACATCTTTTCATCCGTCGGCCAGAGATCAGTGTTTGTGAATATTTCGCCTGCTCTTGCGAATTCCTAGCATTGTAAAAATCTCTAGTTGTGTCGATGCATGCAGGGGATGAGATGAAAAGCTGTAAGCCACCTGCCTGAAAGCTGGCTGCCTTGGATCAACGTCTAGCGTGAGCTGGATGCCAAGGTATTGGTCCAGTGTGGTACGGTCGGTAAAGCACTGCGTACCTTGTCATGAGGTTCGTAGGTTCGAGTCTCCGTCGGCCAGAGATCAGTGTTTATATATATATATATATATATATATATATATTATATATATATATATATATATATGTGTGTGTGTGTGTGTGTGTATGTGTGTGTGTGTGTGTGTGTGTGTGTGTGTGTGTGTGTGTACTCACCTATTTGTACTCACCTATTTGTGGTTGCAGGGGTCGAGTCATAGCTCCTGGCCCCGCCTCTTCACATATTGCTACTAGGTCCTCTCTCCCTGCTCCATGAGCTTTATCAAACCTCGTCTTAAAACTATGTATGGTTACTGCCTCCACTACGTCACTTTCTAAGCTATTCCACTTCCTGACAACTCTATGACTGAAGAAATACTTCCTAACATCCCTTTGGCTCATAGGAGTCTTCAACTTCCAATTGTGAACCCTTGTTTCTGTGTCCCCTCTCTGGAACATCTTGTCTCTGTCCACTTTATCTATTCCTCGCAGTATTTTATATGTCGTTATCATGTCTCCCCTAACCCTCTTGTCCTCTAGTGTCATTAGGACGATTTCTCTTAACCTTTCTTCGTAGGACAATTCCCTTAGCTCTGGGACTAGTCTTGTTGCAAAGCTTTGCACTTTCTCTAATTTCTTGACGTGCTTGACCAGGTGTGGGTTCCAAACTGGTGCTGCATACTCCAGTATGGGCCTGACGTATATGGTATACAGAGTCTTGAATGATTCCTTAGTGAGGTATTGGAATGCTATTCTTAGGTTTGCCAGCCGCCCGTATATGTGTGTGTGTGTGTGTGTGTGTGTGTGTGTGTGTGTGTGTGTGTGTGTGTGTGTGTATGTGTGGACGAAAACTGCCTGATACACCCACCAAATATACGTTATACTTTGGCTACGCATAACTGCTGTCTTAGTTAGTACAGGTGTGAGCACCAGGACTACTGTCGTCTTGGTTAGTACAGGTGTGAGCACCAGGACTACTGTTGTCTTGGTTAGTACAGGTGTGAGCACCAGGACTACTGTTGTCTTGATTAGTACAGGTGTGAGCACCAGGACTACTGTTGTCTTGGTTAGTACAGGTGTGAGCACCAGGACTACTGTTGTCTTGGTTAGTACAGGTGTGAGCACCAGGACTACTGTTGTCTTAATTAGTACAGGTGTGAGCACCAGGACTACTGTTGTCTTGGTTAGTACAGGTGTGAGCACCAGGACTACTGTTGTCTTTTTTAGCACAGGTGTGAGCACCAGGACTACTGTTGTCTTGGTTAGTACAGGTGTGAGCAGCAGGACTACTGTTGTCTTGGTTAGTACAGGTGTGAGCACCAGGACTACTGCTGTCTTGAATAGTACAGGTGTGAGCCCCAGGACTACTGTTGCCTTGGTTAGTACAGGTGTGAGCACCAGGACTACTGTTGTCTTGGTTAGTACAGGTGTGACCACCAGGACTACTGCTGTCTTGGTTAGTACAGGTGTGAGCACCAGGACTACTGTTGTCTTGGTTAGTACAGGTGTGAGCACCAGGACTACTGTTGTCTT